>VXAV01006829.1:235089-249465 GCA_013399715.1 Alectura lathami | reverse complement strand
TAGTTTAAAAATTAAAAAACAAAAAAAAAAAAAAAAAAAAAAAAACAGTGTTATAATAAACCAAATAGTACTTAGGACATATACACCTCAACATTCAAAATATTTTGCTATTTTGTAATCTGAATCATGCCTTCAGAAAGGTAAGATCTGCCAGTGCTACCAGTGTACTTAAAAGATACACACCACTGTTTTCTCTGACCAGCTANTTCCAAATACATTTTGGGATCAAGAACTATATTGTGGATTTATTATTAAACCACAACAAGTTTAAGCATCATGCTAATTTCTGGTTTTACAGCACAGCTTATTTCTCACCTGAGAAGAGACCATAAGCTCACAGTATTACCTCCTTAGCCTCAAATGAATGTGGCTGAACTGGAACAAAGTAACTTTTCTAATACTCACAGTCTAGTATTTAATGAGAAAATTGGTTTTGTTTGCCCCAGTTATCACACTCAGTTTGCTTATAACACTTGTCATTAATAATAACTACTACATTCACCTGTGAATAACAAAAGAAATCCAGAGTTTAAGCTTCCTTTCAGTTCCACTGGCAAAGCACATGAAATGGTGTAAAAATAGGGAGGAAAAGAAAATACTCTTTCCTCAAACAGGAGAGGAGTTGAAAATAAATTATTGTTTTAAACACAAAACACAAGACAAAATGCTGACCACTGAACATTTCTGAGGAATGTTTAACGCACCTTCCAATGCACTCCAATTACTCTCCAGGTAATGAAGCATACCATCTTGCTTGAGCAATATGTTGGCTTCCCTCACTTCAGTAAACACCCTCGGTACTCCTCATAATTTGGAAGTTGCCAGATGTTAGTACCGACAGTTTACTGGATAGCATTCTCAATTACTGCTGAATATTATATAAAAAGACTATTCAGTGATTAATGGGGGTGAAAAAAGTAGGAAAACACTCTTGAAAGCAATTACGAGAATAACAGATTCTTAGAAAGACAAGTCAATAAATCCCAAGTCTCTTAAACGTTGTAATTAATCTTCTATTTGTAAAGAACAAACAGACAAGGTACATAAGCAATGCTACTCATTACTGGCTCCTCCGCTGTATGTTTAATAACCCAACAGAGCAACTGAAGGCCTGAGATGAAGCCAAATCATTTTAATTTTTCTGTAGTAATGAAAAACAAAGAGCTAGTAGAATGAAGATGTTTGCTTTGCACTTACTAGAAGCATAACAATCTGCACAAGCCATTTTATCTTCTGTCGTCATTAAGTTTTATCCCTATGCTGGAATTCTGGAATACACAAAACCAGCAAAAGATCTCTGTAAAATTCAAGCACTCAGCAAACTAATCAAAAAGTAATAGGTACTTAAAATAATCTCATCTATTGAGTAGTTTTTAGCGCTCTATGATTCCTAACGTTATCATTTTCTCCCAGACATTTTGGCATTGATGTCTTTTTTGACAAATTTGAATACATACGCTCAAGCATTAAATCCTTGCCAGAAAAGTAGAAAACCAAGTTATTTGCCTTTAAGACCCAGAACTAATAATTAAAGCTGCAAACTTGGAAAGGTTTACTGCACTGCAGTTCCCAGATCAGAGTAGGAGTGAGGACAGACGTTAGCATATGGGAAACACATCTTTACTTGAGCTAGCAGAATCCAAGCATGAGATATTTCTTACTGATTATTAGAAGTATTTTATTATTTTATTTTACACAGACTGTAGTTTCAACTTGAATAAAATGGTTTCTAAATCAAGCATGTGCATTTCTTGTCCACAAAGCTCTAAGTATTCCTGTGTTTAAGCTTAGGACATACCTGTTTTAATGTCAGTTTATAGAAGTATCAATAGCCGCATTAAGTGCATTCATGGAAGAATTTACATTGCAAAGAGCTGCCAGATGTGTAACTCAGCATTTAATAAAAACATCTTGGCACTGCTTGTAACAGTCCTTTACTGCAGTTGGCAAGTACTAATGCTCAACAAGAGAAACAAAAAGCACAAAACCACTTTTTCACCACTCCCTCCTCCCCTCAGGAACACAAATAAAGGCTGCTAACTGTTGCAACAGTACCAAACAGGGAGCTCCAATTAACAAGACACACTCAAGGTTTCATGGAAAATTATTGAGAAGTAGAAAGTGTAGAAGATATTTCTGGATTCATTTTCTATTCCTAAAAAGTTAGTGCATCATTTAATAACAAAACAAAAATACCCAGGGTTATCAACAAGCACTACCACGGGGAGAAATGCATCACTGAATTCAGTGTTACCTGAACCAAAACTAGGGGTCATGGCTTATCCTTGCTGTAGAACTAGACAGAAATTAATATTGCCAGAAGAGGAATAGCCACTTTAGATTTACAGTACAAAGAAATATTATTTGTGTGAATTTGCAAGAAAATGCAGATTGGTTGGTTGCCTTGTTGAGTTACAAACGGCAGTTTAGAATGTTTGAAGGAACTGGCAGAAAGTCAAATCTATCCCAAAGCAGAAGAAACAGTCTGCCTCATATCTGAGATGTAAAAAAAAAAAAAAAATCTGTAAGACCACCTTCTTTTCTTTAATCATGGAAGCACTCCAAGTAACAATTGCAGAATGTTTTCAATGAATGGCAGCCTTGTCTGTGGACCTTGGGCCAGCCTTAACAGAAATACCTAATATCATATATCAAAGGAAAAATGAAAATCCATGACTTTGATTCCCTACTACGGAAATTAAAGTTTTAGGGTCTGATACAAAGTCCACAAGACTGAGCAAATAAAGAAGCAGAAATCAAGGGCCTACCCTGTCAGCTACAGCATCAGAGAAGGCACAGAAGGCAAAAAGACTGCCTCAAGATCCATGGCTTTGGAAGCAGGATTTTCTGTAAGACTTTTGTGGTTTCCGTAGTTAGAAGTTGATCCTTTCTATGTCTAGCTCTCTGGCTACCCAATCTTTGCATAAGGAAAAATACATCAAAATGGTAAGATGGTTATTTTCCTCCATTCCTCCCCTCCCCGCGCAGCATGCAACATCAGCTCCGTTGTGCAGTATAGTCCTATGGCTTTGGATGTCTGATTTTGAACTGCAATTTTTTCAGCTCTGTTTCATCAAGGAGGAGCTTGCTACAAAGCCCTTGTGATGCTAGGCAGAGTGACAAGCACCAACAAACTCAGAGCATAGAAACAACGCTTGGGGTTTTTTTTCAGATAAGTTGTCTAATCTTTGATCAATTATCATTTCTACTGAAGTACAAATATTTGCACTCCCTTGTAACTTTAAGGTTTAGTAGCTGCTGATGGCTGACTGCAGTTGCTAAAACACAAAGAGCTTTTCAGAAGCATGACAGTTCTTTAGAAAATATTATCGTACTTTAACATCAGATACATTCAAGGAATGCAAAAAGCAGTGGATAAGCCTGCAAAAGCATCCTTGTGACAAAATGCACCTTTAATTTTAATAAAATCAAGTTATTGTATTATAAAAACATTTCTAAAATAACTAACTTCTTTTTTTTTTTCCAGGTACACTGGCATAAATGCAAATCTCTAAAATCCATATTAGCACAACTGAGACCAGAAACAAACTTCTTGTTTTCAGCTGAGGACTTTAAATTCAGACTGTCTCAGGTCAAAAGCTAACTAGAATAGAGAAGCAAATGCTGCCAGTGGTAAGGGGAAAGAAGCTGTACGTCTGTTATGCGTGCGGCAGACACAAGGGATTCCTAAAATAAGAGTGGTTTAAAGATTGTTACTGAGATGCTTCTTCAAATCAACAACTTCCTGAACAGCAAGCGAGGAGCGTGTGAAGGTAGGATTTCATTTCCTATCTTCCTTTACCCTTTATACAAGTAAACTAGGCCAGCCACACAAAGCACAGTATTCTGCAGTGTGGTGCAAGATACAGGCATGGTATTGACAGAAACACGCATACAGCCAGGCATCTCCTTGAGATTTCCTCGGTCTGAGGCAAGCTGCCTCCTAGACATGGAAAACAAACTGATTAAAATGAACCATTTGGATTTCTGTTCAAAGGCTGCTAAATCAAAGCCATCTAACAACTTTTTGCGTGCAATAAATCTGTAACTGAACTTGCATTCACTCTTCTTCATAATTCCTGAAGACTGTGATAACCAGAAAGCCACCAGAACAGTTTATCAAAACACGATTCTATATCACAAAAAAAACACTTTCTTAAGCTGCAGGGACACAGCAGGCTGTCCCATATATTGAGAAGATGCTAACAAACACAGCCGAATCACATCACAGAAAGCAAGGCCAACTGTCTCTGAGAATTTCAGAAATGCCATTTTTTCCACAAAACCCTTCACTGTCATGCACAGGTGCTTTTAAAAATTATCACTATCCAGGCTAAGTAGCAAGATACAGGAGAAAATAGGTATATGGAAGATCGGACATTTTCTTGACTATCAGGATGAATCAAAACAACTTCCATGCTAGCTTAGACAGTCAATTCTGTCTGAAAATTAAGTACTGCAGTAGTATAGTGCTATAGCAATAACATTTAGGTACTGTGTAATATTTTGGGGCAATCAAAAATCATACATACAGTCTCCTAAGAAAATGGATCAGGATCCTCTACAAACAATAGCTAGACAGTAGCTTTACTGAACACACTAAAATAATGTTCAACACTAATTTACACGCAAGTTCAAAGATTTGAAGAGAGCTCCAGCCATTTGGAATGCTGTTTTGAAGGGCAATGCATTATGTTAGTGATTCTATTGATTAACAGCAAAGCCCTGACATTAAGGGTCAGATGTGCTTATTGATTTTTTTTTTCTTAAGGAAGATTTTGTATGAATATTAATGGCTAACGACTAGACTCATAGACTTGAAAAAACATTTCACAAATTAAATTAATCCAGGTTCTCTGCCTCCAGCAGCTAAACTAAATAAGCAAAATGCCACATCTGATCTGGTGTTATTTTTACTGTCTCTTCAAGGGTTTTGAAAGAAACTCTGTCTTGAACCCTTTCAGAAAGGGAAAAATCCAAGTAGGAAAGTACGAAAACCAAAGGTTAGATTGCAGAGGCATCTGAACAGATACTACACAATGACTACCTAAAAATAGGTGAAAATTCCAGTTGCATATATATAACCCAAAGCATTGGATTCATACATCTAACATCATTAGAAAGCTGAGAAATGGCAACAAACTTACTTTTCTAGAGTTCAAAAAAACTATAGCATTATAGAAACACTGCAGACTTCCACAGCAATATTTGTTTCGTGTATTACCAGTAGGTGTTATCTTCCACCTAATGATCCAATTGTCCTGTACTGACACCGTATTTCCTCATCAAATGGGGCCCTGTGTCCAGCCATGTCTACACACAGCATGTCTTAATAGTTGTTAGACCTTCGTTAGTTTTTCGTCAGGGTTAACTCACCAAATAAACCGAACCTCAGACTGAACATCCGCTGTTTCCCTACAGTACAATTGCTGACCATGAATCTACTCTCTGTCCTTGTCCTTCACTCCATCTCACAAAACCCCAGAGACTACTGCTCTCTTGTATCTTCATGTAGAAGAAACCTCATATTTATCCTCAAATAAACATCAGAAAGTATGATACATTCCTGTAGCAACTATTTAAATCCCGTGAATGACACATGAATGTCTATAGCAAATAAGGGAGTCACTCTGCTTAGCCGTTATCAAGGAGCCCTTTAAGAGTCTACACACGCATTTTAAAACATCGATCTCTGAATCTTGAATAACCTTTCAAAAAAAAAAAAAAAGTATATACAAGAGAAAAAAAAAAATGTGTAAGAAATCTAACAGGAGATAACTACTTCCTGTTTTACTAGCAGCATACTATCACCATTAACTACTAAGAATGTATGGATATCGAGAAATTCAAGATGTTCAAACAACTGTGTAGAGATGTTAGCTTGAATAACCCAGCACATCAATCTTCAAAGAAACAAATTAAGATACATTACTGTCACAGCTTCTGCTTAAACATGGATTCAGTGATGAATCTACTTATGTGAAAGACCCAGAAATGCTACAGAAATTACCTTTTCCAAAAATACACGGACAAGACATTTCACTTGTTTACGGTGCTTTGCTTGTTTTGTTGTGGTTTGGTTTTGTTTTTAATATTTTAAAACTGCCTACACAGCTCAGAGGGAAAAGAACATAAAAATATTCCTCTGCATTCTGATTTACTCTGGAAGAAAGACTGCTGCCTCAATCACATCTCTCCCCAAACAGAGGCTTTTACTGTCATCAGCCAGTAGTTTGCGAGCTTGCTACATCATCGTACATTTCAGGCTTTTAATTCAGGGGGGCCAGGCAGAAATTAATCAAGAAAGAGGACATGCAATGCTCACTTTACAATTACATTAATGATTTATTTCATCTCTGAACATGGAAGAGTTATTTACTGTATCTGAATTTCTCAATTTACTAAAAAGTCTGAGTAGGAAGAGAGACAAGAAAAATACTGCTTACTTCACTTCCAGAAGTCTTATAGCTCACTTATTTCATTAGACTGGTTACAGCTTTCAGTGGTGAGAATGAGAGCAGAGCCTTCATTTTTACATCCTGATAAGCATGCAGATGAAAGGCTTATGTTCCTCCATTAATGCCAAGCTAAAGCATATTGAGGTCCAAATAAATAAGCAAAGAGTAGACTTGAAAAAAGTATTTGCGGTGATGTGATGTTCCAGTAATTGCTAGTTCTGTATCATAGCATTAGCACTGAAGAATCTTATTAGCCCAGTACCTAACTCCAGCACTCATTACATCAGTGGACTCAAATTAATCAGGAAAAGACAAGAATATGGGTGCGTTTATGTATGAGCCTTTCAAATTCAACAGTTTCAATAATTTCAAAACGATCTGTCTGCAGTTTTGGCGTGTAGCTTTAAGCATACAAACAGTACTACAATTAAATCACTGATTGGAAAGGAATACTGGCACAGTTAAGGTTCAGAAAACAGCCTGAGACTCCTGAGATGAAAGTTAATAGTCTTTCTTCTCAGTTCTGCAATTCTTCACTATTTTTTCTCGATGTAGTCATTGGAGATCAAGTGATCAAATTTGTATTTTAATTGGCAGTCTTATTCTTCATCTATGAGACGCATACTACTACTCAGTCACAAAAATTAAACAAAACCCTTGCTGATACCAACTCAAGCTTTAGACTACTTTTTACTTAAAGCCAAACATCAAGTGCTAGATTTGCCAAATGTTAAAGAATTAGTTCCCAACAGGCTTTTACACTCTCTTCTTTTCTTTTGTGCTTNAAAAAAAAAAAAAAAAAAAGTTATTTTTATGGATGCATTATTAGAATGTTAACTATCTGCGCTGAACTTTACCCACGGGATGGCAATACTCATTTCCTGTAGAATTCAGTTCTACTTCAAAGTGTTACAACAAATATGAAACAGGTTCTCCTTAGTCTTTTCAACTTTGATGTACTGCACTCCAGAAACAAGATAGCACGTAGGGTTGAAAAGGAACTGCATTTTTCTTCATTATATTTTCTTCTGAACAATATTGTGGTGATCTGCAGAAACTTCCTTTGCAGCACAGAAAAAGAAAACAACAACAAAAGATTTAAAAGAAAAAAAAAAAAAAAAGACTACAGGGAAGGGAAGACAAAAACAATTCACAATATTAAAATTATCTAGCAGCAAAAATATATTTTCCAGTTGATGCATATGACAATTTACTGCTGTCTGTACGTAAACCACAAACTCTATTGCATTGTAATTTTCTGGAAAATTGGTTTATGTTATATATATCAGAGCAGAAAAAAGAGAAATCTGACTATATAATCTGTTCAGTGATACAAGGCATGATGCTTTTAACAAGTCTCTATCACAGGTAGAGAGGGGAACAAAAAAGGTCAGCAGAGAATAATCTACACAAAGTCTCTTTAAAATTTACAACTGCACACAGACAACAACTGAAATGGCCAGAAGGCAGAAATATTTATTTATTTATTTTGCACCAGTGTCAAGGTAAATAATTTCCAGGGTCCCAACAACATAATTATCACATCTTTTACGCTTTCTCTCTACTCCCTCTTTTACTCAGGTCTTGAAATACAAGAAATCAGGGTGTATTTCAGAAGTTAATTATATTTAGACTGAGCAGTCATTCGTGTCCCCCCCCAAAATAACTAACTAAATAAGCAAGTAAACCAGCAACAACAAACCTATCCAAGTAGCTGAAAAAACTTAATACGTTAGGAGAAGATCCTTCCAATTTGCCTACTACCAATAATACTGGAATTAATTGTGCTAAAGGAATAATGCTGATGGTGGTTTGTTAGCGGCAGATTGACAGGTGATGTTCATTATTCAGGAGATGATCTTCTGGAACAAACATTTATAAATGAATCACTGTTTATACTGCTATTTCCTGGCCAAGAGTACTCATATAATCTGTTTTCCTCCAACTTCTGACATGGATTATATATATATGTATAAGCATATAAAAAGTAGTTACAAGATAGATGAAACTTTTGACACAAAGGAAGATAACAGTAATGAGAAAAAATCTGATCAGCAAAAGAGAAGGCTAATAAAGACATGTGAATTGTGTTTCCTTTGTTTTTGAGAGAGAAAAAAAAAAAACATTAAAAAGAACAAAAAACTCATTTTCTCTACAGCTTCATTAAAAAAAAAAAAAAAAATCAGGCTTTGTAGTAACTGTGAAGTATGTCTCGGTTTAAATCAACACAACTCCATAATCGTGGCCAGAGAGAACAACAGCAAGGGTTCATTGTATTGGTACTCATGGAGGTATCTCATTTTGCTGGCCTAGATGGATTCAGCTTTTTCCCCCCTTAGATTCAGCTTGTCTTGGGGCAGAGTAACCAATGGATGAACAAGCACTGGGGAAGTTTAGATGGCTACTAGGTGTACCTAACAGTTACTACGTAGGAAACTAATCACAAAATGTTAATTGGTATGTTTGCCATGCAAACCTTCTTGCTGCCTTCCCTCCCCCCGTGCCTCATACTGACCACAGGTGCAGACACTGTCTACACTAACATGAATTTTGGAGCAAAATCCTTCAGTATAAAACAACGGCCTGAAAGCTATCCCTTGATAGCCCTCCATCGGCACCCCTGTATGGCAGCACTCAGCACAGGACTGCTGTGCTGTTCCCAGCTACGCCCTTGGTTCAGCAGATGCAGACTAGAAAAGAACAGGCTGACTAGAAAAAGCCTGAAGTACAAGGCTGTCCTAGTACACACTGACTGAGAGAACTGCTTCGTGATGAGGCAGGAAAGGACTGGCAGTGTACAGAGTGAGCACTCAGCTTTTAGGCAGAAAGTAAAAGAAACAGTTCCAGCAAGGTGGCAATTTATAGGTTACAGTATTGAACAAAACATACATCCACTCTCTGATGAAACAAAACCCATAACTTTTCAAGAAAAAAGCATCACAGTAATGGATTATTTAAAGCCTCCAAGAACACTTTGATGGAAACTAAGCAGAAAATTAGAGANGGTCAAGAGTCCCAAACAGGTTTTACGCAAGGTTTTGTCAGGAAAAAAAAAAAAAAAAAAAGATGAAAGGCTGTGAGTTCTGCTGTTGCTTATCCAGAACCACAACAGGAGAGAAAGCTCAAAAGGCTACGTGCACATTTTGCCGTTACAGGGAAAGAGGGCTAAAATGGAAATTCTGAACTCTATGGATGATCTCTATGTAAAAACTACATAAATAGCTCAATGAAATGAAAGTCAGGCACCACCTGCTTCCCCTCAGCACCCTGCAATCTTTTTTTCACCCAAAGATCTGGATTCTATATGTGGTTTTCTTTTCTGTAAATAAATAAAAACAATCTTCTAAATAATACTGGTTTAAAAGAAAACAAACTATGGACTACTACGAGATATTTCCAGCAAACTTTATCAATATTACTCGAATATAGACTATAACATTCCCCATCCCTGTTAGTTTCAAAATTCTGCTTCCATACAACCCAGCGCAAACAAAGCTGTCTCATGCTCCTTTATTCCACCTTCAAACACAGGCTTTAGGGATGAGAATGTTACAGTCTGTTTTGGCAAAGCATAATGTATCTATCCAGGTCTGCCCTGTGAAACAATGTATCATAAGCTCTAACAACCCTAAAGTATATATGATGTCTTAAAGGACAGTGAAGAAAACAAGCCCTATTTCTATTTGTCTGTTTTCTTTTTTCTTGTTTTGGCATTATTTACAGATAAGCTACAAACAATACACAGATGAGAAAAAGAAAACTGAACTGACAAAGCGCATGACAGTAAGCAGTTTATCAGAAATACTAACGCCCTTCCTTCCCTGCCTCGTTCGAGTTAAGGCAGTTCTAGGATTTATAGGATGCTGGACAAACATTTAAAGATTTAAAGATTTGAAGCAGACAGATTCATGGAGAATGTGTCAGCTATTAAGGTCCAGGCAGGGGCAGAAAGTTAGGGACAGTCACTATCTGCAACTAGGCTGGAAAAACCTGCTCAAAACTATGCACTGAAAATAGGCAGAGCTGGCTCACAACAGACACAAGCTCACAACAGGCCCTCCTGGCTCATCTGTCCCTGCTGACCTAGCAGCCCAGCGCAGGGATTGAGGGCACTACAGAAAATAACACTTCACAGATTTTGGGTCAAGCTGTTCTCCTCCTCTGGGTTATGTACTCAGATTTGGAACAGATAGAAATTAAAGACATTAGAAGGTAAATGTAACATCTATCTCCAGATATCTCAGGCTTGGATGATACAACCCTCTGAGTAGATTTCGGTGTAGGTGGTTGCTTCTTGATGTTGGTTTTTAATTTCTACTAAAATGAAAGGACTACTACACAATCGGATCTTGCTGTTCCCATGGAGCTATCACTTCAAGGTTGAACTCAAAACATCACCAATACTTATACAAATAAGGATTACCTTTAACATGTAGAGAAAGTTATCAGTACAGTAGAGATTCATAAAGCATGAATACATTTCTGAATATATTTTACTTATACCAGGAAAATATTCCTATACTCACATCTCTTGGCGTTCTTTGAAAACTAACTCTTGCCCTGTGCTGCCATACAGCCTTAAAGGACATGGATACAAACCACTGGTGCAGTTTGTGCTTTTATTATTTTGTTATTGAAAATTAGGGAGAGGATGATGTTTCCTTTACCATAACTTTTTGCCTCAGTTTTTCAACCACCAGATCAACACTATATGTTTGTGATTATAATGAATGCAGAAAGTATTTCACAGCAGGCAAATTGCTGGTGGGTGCTATACAAGTTTCTTCTGCAAATTTTGCTCATGTATTGAGCTCTAATTTGAATTACCTAATTTATTCTTCACCTGGAACTCTAAGAAGACAACTTCACAAACAGACCAATAACTAAGGAATGTGAGTCAGGCAAACAGGCAGAAGTGAGAAGAACATTTAGAGTGTGCAACTGGAAGTGCTGCTTTGGTGTGCCACTTGATAGCCCACAGAAAGAACAAGCCCTGGAACACCAAGGGAACACTTTCAAGTTGGAAGGAGAGACATGAGCCACCCAGCCTTCCAGGACATCACCTTGGAATGAAGCTACAGACAACGGTCAGAAAAGAAGTAACAAGGCTGCCCGGAAACGATGTCGTGGAAAGACGACTGCAAGACCGTGTATTAGACATTGGATCATAGCACAGCATGGCACCAACATTGTCGTAAAAGCATAATGAGAAACACAAATTCTGGTACTTCTTCAAATAACCTTTTGCAAAATATTCATACCGAGATCAGCATTTGTCCAAATTTACCAAAGCAGTAATCGTCATTGGTGTTTTAGCTTTTATGAAATTGAAGGCATTTTTGTGCATAATGGCACTCAAGGCATCTAAGTGAACCGATGTTACGTATACAGGCACAGGTCCAAGCTTATGAGAAACAAGTCCTCATTAGATTTCTTGTCTGTAAAACTACTATATAGTAGTTTTACACTCTACTTCTATACTCTTCCCTAATTCTCAGTGCTCTGCACTCCATTTTAGTTACAAGTTCCAGTTTCCTCAGTGTTTCCTGAGGCTTACAGGGAAGATGAGAGAAAGTACCAGTGTTTACACTGGTTCTTGACTGCAGCAGCAGAACTTGCAATTCTTGTGTGCTTCTTGAGGATCCAAGATGGAGCATGCCAGCTCTGATTTCTCCTCTGTAACATGATTTATTGAGCTAGTTTTTTAAAGGATAACACAAAAGTTATTTTCAGTATCGAATAAAGACAGCACAAGAAAAGGATAGATACTGTGCAACTTGGAGTTTAAGTGAACTAAAACACTACTTTGTTAGAGACTTTTTATCTGGAATTAATACCAATACAGTTCTGGACTAAATTCATCACCTTGGACAAGAACTAAAATAAAAATGAAGCCAAAAACCTCCACCCCCGTAAAGAAAAGCAAGTGCAACAGTGCTAAGATTTGTCCTGTTTCATCACTGTAGAAGCGCAAATGGGAACCAAGAAGCTCCTGAAATAGTTGAGAATTCACCTACTTCCATCAGAACGTGTGACAGTTCAGGTGTGGAACTTGTTAATACCAACAGTTAAGCATATCAGGCACGTTTGACTGACAACGCAGATAAGAGTACAAGTTAAAACATTTATCAACTAAAGTGCATTGCAAAGTATTATAAAACATTCAGTTTCAATTAAATCCCTAATTCTCACATATTTGAGCTCAGCCTTTAAGGATACACATTCTTCAGGAGTTTCTTTATATTTCATTTATAGGCATCACATCAGACAGGATATTGGGATGTGAAAGGGAAAAAAAAAAGATGCACAGATATTGAGAACAAATTATAAGAGTGAGAAAATAGGTATTACAGTTTACAACAGCTATTTAAAATTTCAAACAGAATAAAAAAAAATTGAAGCTCAACTCTAACTCAGCAGTGTCTCCCCTCACATGTGACCTACTGATTTCAACCTAACAATACCTCAGCCAGGTCTTAAGGGTGAAGTTCAACTCTTTGCAAAATACCAGTATAAATCCCACACACCAGATGGAGTTTACATAGAATTTAAGAGGCATGTAACTCTTGTGTCAACTTTTTGCTCAAGGATCAATTTTGCCTTAACATACAAAGCAAACATTGAAAGAAAGGTTATTGCAGAGTATTTAAAAGAAAATATGATACTCAGGAAAAAGTAAATACCATCATAGTCTCTATAGTCTTCACTACCTCAGGAACTTGTAAACTGAAGATGAATCAGATAGCTACTACTTTAATCCAGGAGGCTGCATACTATATGCAAAGCAGATACACAATTACATGTATTTTTATATGAAATTCAAGATTTTTTACATAAATACAGGGTTCAGAATACCACCTAGGTCATATACTTCTTTCTTTGTTTAAAGGATGGAGGGGAGAAAGAAAAAGAAAAAATATTCTTGAACAATCTTACTTCCTCCACTCAGCCTAAGACCCCAAACCTCTAGGGTAGCTGGATGCAAGAAATGCTCGTAAGGCTTCTGACATTTACCCTCTGCTCTGGCTGACATGAAATGAAGGTGAGGAACCACCAGCTAATGAGCTACTTTCAGTTACACAAGACTTTACCTGATTTCTTAATACTTACTGGGCCAACATTACCTTGTTTTATATTTAATATGTAAAAGAGCATAGAAAATTATGGTTTGGATTTGTGTGAAGGAGAACCAGAAAGCATATCGATTCATTCCTCTGTGTGCATTCTTACAATGGCACACTAACATCTGTAGATAAGGGCTTAAGACGATCTACTGCTGATTTCTGGGACATATGCCCTTTGTTAGTGGTTTGCTTACTGATTTTAACATGCAGCACCAGTAGCTCTACAGCTTGAATATTTTCTACTTAAAATGTTCAGCATGTCTGAACTTGTGTATGCTATTCCCCTTATTTCCTACAATTCAAAGGGTTTTTCTGTTTGTTTTTAAAATCATTTTATTGCATTTTAAAGTGTGCTGATGTGCATTAACATGTACATTTGTTTAAAGAAAAATTATACACTGCAAAACATATGGCACATTTAGAATTCNTCAGGTTGGTTTGTTTGTTTTTATCAGTGCAGGAAAAAATTCAGTACTAGAAGCGCATCAATAAAGGACAAAAAGCGGGAGGATGAGTTAGTGGCCAGGGCTGCCTGTTGCACTGCTGTTCACTGGGTCCTGCTGTTCACACCTGTGATGCAGAAACCTCCCTTCACCCACCCCTTCGTTTCTGCAGCTATGTAACATTAAGGAAGGTAATCCTCTTTTTGGTTTTGGATCCAACTTACAAACTCCTAGCTTTAAAGGTATGGATGGCCCATTTGCCCCAAAATTTTAGCTTAAAAATTTCTTTGGGTTTACAATTAACATTCACACCCATCACAACTCCAAGACTTGGAATAACGGGCGAAAAAA
>VXAV01006829.1:209828-224790 GCA_013399715.1 Alectura lathami | reverse complement strand
CTCCGCCCTGCGCGGCGCAGCGGGGATCGCGGCCGGCGGGGGAGCGGCGGAAGGCTGCGGCCGCTGCCATTGTCTGCCCCACGTGTGGGCCTTGCGAGGTTTCGGTTTGGCCGAGTTTGGTCCCTTCCAGGCTGGGAGCATCCAGGTGAGGTAAGGAAAGAGGCGAGGAGAAAATCTGGAGCCGGGCCATTGGTATAACAATGTACCGCGTCTGTTTCGTTCTGTAGTGTATAAGCTTTTTTTTTTTTCTTTTTTGTTTTCTTTGTCCCAGAAGAAATTAAACACCATTTACACGTGAGGGAGGATAATTAACAAGCAAGTTTACCAGCAGTGACCTGCTTCCGCTGCTGGGTGGTGCCGGTATGAACAACTGTGCCTTACCCGTCATGCATGCAGGAGCCTGATTTGCGCAGGGATAGGCAGTGGCAGTGTTGAAATAGCGTTAGAGGTGGAAGGCGTGCAGTTAGAGGCTAGTGAACACAGTCCAGTACAATTTTTTTTTCCTTACTAAAGTCTCTCAGGAGTGTCTTCTCTCCTATATGAAGGAAGAACATCCCGTAGTCCTCCACTCGTAACCTCTGCTGCTCAGTGCTCATCTCGTGACGTTGCACTCGTATTGGAGTGTAAAGGTTCCAACTGACTGCAGCACTGAGTTCATCCGGTCATCTCAGTGACAACAGGACCTCTCTTATCCTCACTGAGAGGTCACGTGGATGCTTTATCAATCTGATATTTTAACCTACATATGGAAAAGTTCTACAGGAAGAAAATGGCTTGAACAAGACAGGGCAAAGAGAACAGGCTTTAACGCTGATGAGTTAAGCTAACTTGTAAAGAGGCTATAGCATGGTGTCTGTACAACCTTGATTCTGGATCTACTTCTCATGAAATAAATAGTGGTAGCTTGCTTTTGGGTCATGGGTGGTCTTAAGGATTGTTCTAAACTGGCATCCTGCTATAAACAAAGTCGTGAGCTCCCTGCTTTAAAGATCACAACACAATCCTTTTAACCTGGTAAGATAAGGTTATACAGGTTCTCAGTTCAAGATCATTTTTTAACTTTGATTTTACTGCTTAGGATGTAGGGAAAAAACGTTTTTATTAGAGAATATTCAAGTTTGTGAAGGATTATGCTTTGTTATTGATGGGCAGTTTGTGTACTATAAGACCTATGACTTTTGGTTGTTACTGTTGTGTTTTAGAATATTTGGCTTGTAATATCAATGTGCTATTTTGTTCCATTAGTTTCTTATCAAACTTTATTTCCTGATTGCATGCATAAGTACAGAATACTTCAGCATAATCAGTGAAGAGATGTAGCTGCAGATACAGAAAAAGGGATTTATTTTTTCCAGCTTGAAATGGACAGTTGTGGTGTCTGTAAAGCTCTCTTAGAGTTCCAGAGAAATAGTGTAGATGGTCAGTTCTACAGGAGTAAAGCTATTTAAAAATCCAGTCAAAGAATTTGATTGTTTCAATTGATTGCAGTTTGATTACTGTAGCATTTTATGTTTAATACTTAAAAAAAAAAAAAAAAAGCCATTTGAGTGATTAACAAATGTGAGACGGATATTGGAGATGTTGATGTGGAGTGAGGGGGAAGTTGCAGTCTTTACTGTCAAGTACTCAGATTGTAGGAAAAGTCTTGTTACCTGCTCTGGTTCTCTGAGCTAGAAACAAAACTGAATTTTTTTTGTATGGAAAAAGTCACAGTCCCAAGAATCCAAGTACTGGTCAAAAAACATACTGAAAAATCTACTCTGATTTGGCTGTGTTCATTCCTCCTCCTGTGCTGGAACAATGAAATGAAATAAAAGCAGTGATCTGTACACTCTGCACATGTAACTCACACATGTTCAATGTGAGAAGAAACTTTCCATTATTGGTAGGTAAGAGAAATGGGATGACTGGTGAGCATCACCTGACGGGGCTGGCTGAGGGGGGCAGCCATTTTGTTGGCCATGTCTTGCTGTGATTGAGGTGAGAGACAAATGTGCTGAAACTTACATTTCCAGAGGTTTTGAAGGGATTCTCTAGATTGCATCATTTTAATGAAAGCAAATGTTCCAGTGTTACTCTTCATGCAAGTTAATGAAGATAAGCAGGAAAACTGGTTCTAGCTATTGTGTGCTGTAGTTGTTTTTAAATCCAGGACTGCTCTGTTGGTTTATGCATATACTAAAATCAGAGCTAGGTATCATTTTTGTGTATGAGTGATTTCATAAGTCATTTTCTGATTTTATCAGAATTTTTGTTCTTCCTGAAGACACTACTTGAGCTTCTCAGAAAAGAACAGATTACTCAGAATCAAAATTAATTTTGTGTCTCTTTCAACTAGGCATACAGAAAGTTAGCCAAGGAATACCATCCTGATAAGAATCCAAATGCAGGTGACAAAGTAAGACTTCTTTTTATTTTTTATTTTTTATTTTTATTTTTTATTTTTTAACTCCTGAAGTTTTCTGTTACAATAGCATCTAAGGGACTGAATAGAAGTGTTGGGGGTGTGGTGTTGCAGAATGTTCAAAACCAGTAAGAACTATGAGAGGGAGCAATGCCTTGTCTAGTTCTTCCCAATCTCAAATATCTCAGTGTACCTCTGGACAAAATGCAGCAGTTGTATCAAATGGGTTGAGAAGGTAATGCTAAAGGGAGAATTGCTTCTCTTCATCTACCAAAATGTCAGCTGGCACTGGCATTTACATAGGTCTTTGGGAAAGGTGGATAGTCCATTTTCCAGTTCTTTCTGACAAGTATGCTAACATGTGGGGAAAAAGTATGTATGGCGGGACTTGGAACTGCAGCATAAAACACATCCCATATGTGAGAAGGTTGGATTAGATGTGTTGTACTGATAGCAATTAAAAGATGTTAATTAAGCTGACTTGATTCTCTCTAACACGATGCAAGTTCTCATGGTTGCTTAGAATTGAACAGGGGTGACTATGAAAAGATACATTATTGCACAGTTAATGTGCATTTTAATAAGGTGCTCAATTGCTAACCTATTTCAAGTGCCTACCAAGTCTTGCAGTGTTTGTCATCAGTGTGAAACTTCTTTGCCTGTTGGCTACTGCAGTATTGTGTACTTTTTTGTAAGACTGTCTTGTGCTAGGCACAAAGAGCAAGGCAATGGATGTTTGAAATACAGTGTCATGTTTCATGGTAATGCAAGAGGTAACACAGCTGTGCCCCGATCTGCCTTCCTATCCTTTACTAGAATGAAGGTGGAAAATGGTTCTGTTGTGTACCATCATGCTGGGCAGGAAAGAGTAGCAAAAGCCGCTCATGAAGTTACAACTACCACGCACTGATGCGACTTTGTCCTTCTTCTAGTTCAAAGAAATAAGCTTTGCCTATGAAGTATTGTCCAATCCCGAGAAACGTGAGTTATATGATAGATATGGAGAACAGGGCCTTCGAGAAGGCAGTGGTGGAAGCAGTGGAATGGACGATATTTTCTCCCACATCTTTGGTGGCGGATTATTCAATTTCATGGGCGGTCAGAGTAGAAGCCGCAATGGGAGAAGAAGAGGAGAAGATATGATGCATCCACTCAAGTAAGTATCTTGATGCTGCAGTTTTGTATTGATTTTCGAACTTCTCTTATCAGGACTAGATTCTGCTAGTTTCTGTTCTTGGTATGCTCCCCAGGTGAGAGTCTGCAGTCTGCACCTATTTCTCACACCTGTGTGTCATGTGTAGTCCAGAAGGCAGTTATCTTGAGTTGTTTTCAACAAATGGTTAATCTTGTAGACCAGTGCTTGGATTTGCCTGGTTACTAGTGTGTAAATACTTAGTTAACATTATTTTCTTGGTTTTGCTTCTCAGTTATGTTTGGAAGTTCTAACTGGAAGTTGCATTAAACAAACAAGCATTGCATAATAGCTGAATTTCTAGGAAAGCAGAGGTACTAAAGTTCTTGAGAGACTTCAGCTAACTTGTATTCATAACTTACCAGCTGGAAGTGTAAACTACATAATTAATGAAAGTCTTTTAAACAACAGGCAAATGTGCTTGACTAGCACATCTAACTGGTTTATAGACCTCTGCTTGCAGCCATGACTGGCTTTTTGCCTGCTGTGCAGTGCCGTTCAAACTTCAAGTAAAGCTGCATCTGTTCTATGGTTTCCAAACCGTGCAGTCTGTTTACTTTTATATGCTTGCTTAGTTGAGCAGCTAGTACTGCACACTGTATCATTGATTGGCTTTGGTTTTGTTTCTGTGTGTAAACACTGATGCCAGGTAACCTTTTCTAGCTCAAAATACCTTGAGTTGGGATTTCTCTCCACTAACATGAACCCTTTTAGGAGAAACAGTGTGTTCATAAACTTCTGTGAATATATGAAGGTTATTGGAGTTTGCTTGTGTATTCAAGGGCTTCTCAAACTGAGTGAATGTAGAGAATTAAGTAGCCTTGGGGACATTAGTGCCTGTTCTTCACCCCCTGCCCCCTCGAATCTTATGCTTTCTGGTGGAAAGTTCAATACAGTAGTAAGTATTCTGCATATGTTCTGATGTGTGTATGCTATAAATACTGTCAGGGTGGTCTAATGTGAGGTTGGTTTCTTACTTGCCTGGTAGAACTTCTTTAAAATGAACAAAAAAATAAAATAATCAGATGTAACTGTGTAATGAAACATAAAATGCTAGGTCAACTTGTTTCCTGTTGAGAAACTCAACTAATCTGGTCTTGTTTCTGCCCGATACATCACAGCTTTTCTCTTATTCCAACAGCAGCGAGAGCAGTGTGCCCACCTCCCACCCCGAGGCCAACCCTGGTGCCGGGACGTTGGGAGGCACGCGGCTGCAGGGCTGTATCTATGTGTTTCATATGTATGGAACAGTTTTTAATATTTTCTTGTAACAGCTGAAGTTACACTATAAAAAAAGACTTTAAGCATGTTTAATCTTTATGGAGAACTGTTTTTCTGTATCTTGTCTGAAGTATTTTAATTACATGGAGAAAGGAAGTTGTTAAATGATAATGCAGGAGAAAATGCTGTATTTTGCAGAGTCTCCTTAGAAGATCTGTATAATGGAAAGACAACTAAACTACAACTTAGCAAGAATGTCCTTTGTAGTGCATGTAATGGGTAAGTTTGGTTATGCTTCTGAATTACCTGGTTGCTTTGACATATGATGTAATGTAGCATCTACTGTGTCAGATCTTCATCAGTATGTAACTTACTGGAGTCTGCTTGCAGACTAGAAAGTTGCTGAATGATGGGATTGGGACTAATGAAGGGATTGTGTGTGTTTGGGAGGAGGGACACCTGACTATCATTGGCAGTGCAATTAGGCATGTTAACCTACTGCTGTACATGTTCTTTGTCATGCGTTTCTGAACGGTTTGGTTCTCATGCAACTGGTGCTTTCTATTCTAGTCAGGGAGGAAAGGCTGGAGCTGTTCAGAAATGCAATGCTTGTCGGGGTAGAGGTGTACGTATCATGATCAGACAGCTGGCTCCTGGAATGGTTCAGCAGATGCAGTCTGTGTGCTCTGACTGCAATGGAGAAGGTAGGCCAGCTCTTCTGTATTCCTAGATACACTTACGTGTATTTATAAATAAAAATGTGAATACTTATCTTGCATATTAGGACAAACTGCTACATAGCTTCTGTCGTGTGGTGAATTGCATCTCATCCAAGAGCATTTTTTCCCCCATCAGTTGGGTCTCAGTCTGTGGTCCCAATGTGGAGAAGTCATTTTAGTCAGAGCAGCAGCAAGACTAGTATGGCTGAAAGACAGCCTGGAAGCTTGAACAGTAGGGACTGATTGTGGTGGTTTTTTGTTTGTTGTGGTTTTTTTTTTTTTTGCAGTCTTATCTCAGGGACAGGTTTAGGTTAATAGAAGCCTAAAGTTGGATTTCAGCTTCCAGAAAATCATGAATTTTGCTGAATTCATTGTGTTTGGGGGAGCAAGATTGCCACATGATCCGTACTTCATATGATTCCCCTTTTGAATCTTCTTCAATTTGCAGAGTAGCAATGCTACCTTGTATATGACTTCGCTCTTGACAGTAACTGGAAATTACAAAGAGCTGTATTTTGTGATGAGTTGAAATATTTCACAAATTGTTTTCGAACATCTCGTTTTCACCATTGAAATACATTTCAGCTGTATCATAACATTTGCTTCGTTTCATAGAAAGGTGGTTTAAGCTGGTAAATGTAATGTCTTATGCCATGTGCATCCACTCGTAGCACTTAAAGCAGTACTGGAAATAAAGACTGAATATTGTACAGTACGTATGGCCTAATAGTGTTCTTTCTCTGCGAAGGCAATAGCGTACTTGAAAAACAAAGACCAGGTAGAACAGACAGTATAAGCTGTTTTGGATAATTACCCTTCAGTTTGCTGGAGAAAGTAGTTGCCTTGTTAGAGGTGACAATAATAAAAACTGTTTGCTCTCAGAGTAGTGTAAAAGTGAAATCCTCTATGTGCCCGGCAATTTTAGATCCTTTCTGTGGGACAATCTATAGATTGCTCTTGTAGGAAGCTGATTTGACCAGCTGTCTTCCCGGTGGTTGTACTTAAAACTCTCTAGCTCTACTGGCTGCATTAATGTAGTACTGCAGCGCTGTGGTGATGCACTGCAAAATGGTGCTGTCACTAATCCTTATTTCACTGTTGTTAACAGAAGTGGAACTAAGCTTCCTAAATTCAGTGAAGTATTCTGAAATTTGGATTCTAACTTCTAAGGGAGAGGAGGTGCTTGAGTTTGGCTTTAGTTTCTGTCCCTTCTTTTCATAGTGATCACCCTTCAGCATAACAAAAGGTTGGAAAGTAGGCTTTTGTATTTTAAAGAGCAGTAGAGTGATAAGGATACTGGAGTTGAATTTGGACCTGAAGAATGATAAAAGCCATAAACCTAGTCTCTTGTTTTGCCTTTCTTCAAAATAATCTTTGGAAATTCCTTGATAAGACAGCTTGGAAGCTTATCTTTGTGTTCCCTCTTTGTTTTCCCTTCCTTGTCTCCTGGCTGGGGTAGGTTGAGCCTGGCTTTCCCCTTGTGAGAAATGCATAAAGCAGCATCTAAATAACTGGTTCTCTTGCATGTATTCTTCAGCTTAGTCTAAAATTGCTTTTTTTTTTTTTCCTTCAGAATTGTGTGCAATTATATGTGTATCTCTGAACTTTATATCTTTAGGTGAAGTAATTAATGAAAAAGACCGCTGTAAAAAATGTGAAGGGAAGAAGGTGATCAAAGAGGTAAAAATACTTGAAGTCCATGTAGACAAAGGCATGAAACATGGGCAAAGAATTACATTCAGTGGAGAAGCAGATCAGGCTCCAGGTGTGGAACCAGGTGATATTGTCCTCTTACTCCAAGAAAAAGAGAATGAGGTAATACTTTGAGTTTATATTTTAAATGCCCTTTGTTCTAATCTTTAAGTGATGTAGATGACTGTTCATTTTGAAGTAATTCATAGAGCTGCATCTCTGGGTAAATAGTGTTTAACAGATCTGTAGCAAGTAGCGTGGCTTTACTTGTGAGCCTTTGTTTGCAAGTCTGAAGCCAGAGGACATGCAGATTCTGGTGGTGCTTCATGCTAATGAACATTAACTTTCTCAGGTAAGCCAGGATGACTTCACTAGATGTAGACTTCATGAAGAGCCATTCAGGATGTTAACTTCCATCTGCTTTGCTTCTGACACTACCAATGCAAAGTGTTGCTTTTATTAATGCCTTGTGACATGGCAGGGAACTCCTGTTAGGCTGCCCAGAGGGTGCTCTCTGTGTCTGCTACTGTTACTGATACGAACTAGTTCAGTTACCTGAAAGTTGGGGTGACTTTTTTTTTGAACACTATTATGTAAAAAGCCCAGGTGTTACTATGGAAGAAAACTGTTGAATGGAACTGTGGTGTAAGAAAACATACTGCTGTCTCAAAGAACTGTGCTGGGTACAAATTTTGAATTCTTGTCAGCTATTAGCGATATGTATCTGAAGATTAGGTATTGTGTAAGCTTTTCAGTGCTGTGCTGAGGACAGCTGTTTTGTCAAAATCTGTTAGGCATAGCTCTTTACACATACTTCTATTCCTGTAATGCTGGGTGAAACATGAAATCAGTATGTTTTTGGGGCCTTTTTTTAAGGGAGAAACAATCTGTAAGCATACAAAATCTGTGCTCGACAGCATCAAATTCCATCTGGTAGATGCCACTTCTGTCTTACTCTTCTAAAGAACTATATCTGGCTTTACAGCTTTAACGATTCTGAAAAATACTGTACCTTGTAATATTCAGTTGAACTTCTCATGTTCTTGAAATCTCCCTTGAGGTGGAGAAAAGGATGGAAGTAATAATGTTTTTGGAGGTCTGCCAATGGACAAAGCTTGCATGCATTCCCACTAAAAATTTAGTGGCATGGCTTAAAGATCTCTTAAGGGATCTGTGGAGTAACTGGTCAAAACCCTGCTCCGCAGGTAGCTAGCTGAAGCAGATATGTGCAACTACTGTCTAAATGTTGAGAAACAAAAATGTGATTTTTGTACCCTGGTGTAGGGGAAGTAGTGTCAAACAGTCCCAAGTTCTGTGTGGAAGATCTTTAGTGTAAGCAGCAGTGCTCCCTGTACAGGCTGCCTCGTCTAGTTTGAACTTTCCCTTGCAGTATGCCGTGTGGTTTGCATCATCTTATGTGACATGTTTGTGAGGCACAAACTTCCCAGATGTGTTAAGCTACCTCTGACATGAAGTTTTAGGAAGAAATGAGTTCTAAATAACGAATCTTGTGAAGATATGATTGTGGTACTAGAAAAGCTCACTCCTGTTTCTGGTTTTCAGGTGTTCCAGCGGGATGGGAATGACTTGCATATGACGCACAAGATAGGACTTGTTGAAGCACTGTGTGGATTTCAGTTCACATTTAAGCACCTTGATGGGCGTCAAATTGTGGTTAAATATCCTCCTGGAAAAGTAATCGAACCAGGTAAGCTTGGCCACATAAGGGCTCCTTGGCTGTGCTTCTGTGCTTCTTGAACATGTAATTCCATTGTTGTTCTCCTCTTACCTGAAGCCAGGCTAGAGAAATGAAGAGAATTGGGTAGGGCAAGACTCGCTCTAAAGCAGCGTTCTACAGATGAATTCTCTTTGCGTTGCAGGTTGTGTCCGTGTAGTCAGAGGTGAAGGAATGCCACAGTATCGCAATCCTTTTGAGAAGGGGGATCTTTACATTAAATTTGACGTTCAGTTTCCTGAAAATAACTGGATTAGCCCAGAGAAGCTTTCAGTAAGTAATCTTCCAAGCATGCATTTGGTAGTCCTATTGGATGGTGCATGCAAAGTGCTGGTGTTTTCGCCCCTGTTCTTGCTTTGCAGTGCTTGAAGTAAAATTAAATTGTTCTGTTAACATTGTTGATAGACAACATAGCTTGAAAATATCCACCGGAGTATAGGTTTCTGGAACCTGTTTTTAAGAGCTGTGTGGATTTGGGGCAGATGAGAACAGGAGGAAGAATCATCCTGCTACCATGTGATAAATTTTCTGGAGTGCAGCTGTATTTACTGATTGCACTTGGGTTGATAATGTGTGGAGCTGTTGTCTTTTTTAAAGTGACATCTTCAAGTTGATGCAAATACTTTTAGATACTCCTAAATGAGTATGCACTTCAGGGCTTACACCAGCTTAGGCTTCCAAGCCTACTCTGAGGAGGAGTTCTGAAGTTGTGGGGAACACTCATAATTTTATTTAGAAGTTGGAGATGCAGTAATGCACTTTTTCTCTGGGCAGGAACTTGAAGATCTTCTGCCAGCTAGACCAGAATTTCCCAATGTAATTGGTGACGCAGAAGAGGTAGATCTTCAGGAATTTGATACCACTCGTGGGTCAGGTGGTGGCCAGAGGCGTGAAGCTTATAACGATAGTTCTGATGAAGAAAGCAGCCATCATGGACCTGGGGTACAGTGTGCCCATCAGTAAACATTTGTCTAAAAAGTTGCACAAGGATTTTCTTTCAAATTTTGCCTGACTTGTTTTCAACAATCCAGCTGGATTGTATAAGTAATCCAGATGAACCAATGGACATCTATTGCTGTATGTGTAACTTTTAAATTGGTCTATAGTATCTACAGAGTGTAATTTAAACTAACCACAAAGCTTACATCTTCATTTTGACTGTGTAGCAGAATAAAGCACTTGAAAGGAAGACGAGACTCCTTTTCACATGGGTTTTAAGTTTGTCCTCGTATCTGTGCTTGATTTTTACCAGTTTTGTGTAGATTTTAAGTTTCATATTTTAAATTCAAATTCTACATTGTAAAGTTTGTGTACAACTTGTCCTGAGGCTTGGTATTTGGCTGCACCTGCATAAGCTGCTACAAGTAGAATAAAGAATTTCATAGCCTGTATCTATCATCTAGATGCATGGTAAATGGGCTTTGCACATAATGGGTTTAGAGCTGACTGGGAACAATGGAAGATGGAATTAGAAGTGGTTGTAAGTTTTTTCTACCATCTTGTGAACGGTTTCTGAAATAAATAAAAGCAGTTGGTGTATAATATTTCCTTTGCCTTGCAACTTTTTCAGTGGCTTTAACTATGTTGTACCAACTGGCTATGTAGAGTTGGGCATTTATAAACACTGGGAGGCTGAAGCTGCCTTAACACCAGCTTGCAGTTAAATAATAATTGTGTACTGCCAAAGTCTTTTGTTGAATTGAGATGCAACTAAATGGGCAAGATTTGAATGCAATCAAAAAAGTGACAAAAACCTCTTAAATGAAGGTAATTAAAACCCACAGTGTGTCTTAAAAATGAACATGTGGTTGCATTAACATTAATTTGTAATGAGATTGAGGAGATTAGCATTATACTTGACAAAGGTTTTTGACCTCAAAACACACTAAATGTAGCTGGTTTAATTACTTTTTCAGTATTTTGATTTTCTTTAACTAATAAGACCTTAAGTTTCCCAGTTTCAGTCCTGTACCTTTTCACATGCTTTTAATTGGCTTAAAGGGGAAAATGTGACCTTAAATAACTATCAGGTACAGCTGTTACTGTTTCAGTACTAGGGAACTGTGCTGAGTTGCTGTTTGTTACAGAGTGGTACCTCTCTCCAGGAAAGTGAAAGATAACTCCCCCTCTTCTTTACAAATCTGAAGTGTGACTTAACAGTTGGTCAGGTAACTGCTGACAATTAGTCAGTGAAATGAGAGGAACAGGTGAAAGTTTTCCATGTACTTCAGTAGGCAGTGGCATAGGCATGTTGCTGAACTTGTTGTGGATTTTAACCTGAAGTGAGAATAAATACTGTTTGACCTGTATTTCAGTATTGACTTGCACTGGGACAGTCTCGTCTAGTGAATCTTTGCTTATTCCACTTGTCAGAACTTCAGGTTGACTTTTCATGAAGCTGCGGTAACATGGTGAAGCTCTTCACCAAGAAGTCAATCAGTTTAAGCTGGTATGTTTAGGAATTGCCACACTTGTCTTCTGCTTGTAAGTACTAGTCCTTAGATTTGTCCTTAAATAGTAAAGTATGTACCCTAAACTTGTACTTTTTTTTTTTTGTTTGTTTTTGGAGGGATGGGAGAAGGAGTAGAAGAGGGGACTCAACTTTTTCTACAGCACACTGAAGTGATTGCTGGGCTGTCATCTTTACTGGGGAAGTGTTAAAAGGCTTTCCTACCAGTTACTCAGAAAAACACATAATTAAAGTTTCAGAGGCAGTCTGAGTTACTATTGGTCATCTTGCATAGTATGTCACTGCATAAGACGGGAGATTATTGAGCTTATTCTTGTGTCAGAGTTATGTCACCACAACAAAAAAGCTATGTCTTAAGGCTCTATCCAAGAATTTTAAAAACTTGCACTTCAGCTCAAGTCCTAAATGAAATGCAAGGAGACAGCCATCAGGAAGACAAAATAGGAATAGTAAACCATAGTAACCCAGTATGCCACAAACAGTGTAAACTATGACATGAAGTAGCTTAATACTTAGGACTTTTAGCATAACTATTCATATTTAGAATATTAGTTAGACCTTAAAGCTCGTCTCCTACATAACTGTGAACTGAGCTAAAATGCTAACTCAGCCTGTTATAAAGTTGGGAAAGTAGCTTTGTTTCCTTTAGCATTCATCTTTTACATAGATAAAAATTTAATAATACACAGATCACACTGTAAGCTTTTATATAAAAACATTTACTAGGCAGTATACAACTTTATTAAGACATTATAGACATTCTCTGCTTCAGAGGAGACGAGCTGCCATGAATATTCTGCAGTCATAAGACAGTTCCATTAACTTGGCTTAGCTGTGGCCTTTCCATATAGTACAGTCAGCTCACTCTGAGGGTGAAGAAAATTCATTTTAGTTCAAGCTACAGAACAGAGCTCATAAGAAATAGAAAAATCAGTTGCTAGAGCACACAGAAAGCATATCCCCATCCTCTACCTACAGAGGCAGACTTACAAAGTTAAGGCAACTTCCAGACCTCTGTCTTAACTCATTACAGCTGCATTCAAATCCTTTTACCTGCAATATTGCTTTTGTCCAGGTACTTATCTATTGCAAATTAATTCATCCAAAAGCCCCTGGTATCCTTGACTTTAGGAAAGGCAGGCACTATGCGCTACAAAGTTCTTTCAACTTTATTCTGCTTCACAACAATTTACTTTCCCGAACCAAAGGTAAGGTAGTTAATAGTGAAATACAGCAGAGAATTAACAGGAGTAGTTCTTATTCAAGGGACATACAAAAACAGATTGTAACAGGAACTGAAACTTAGCTGTAGCTTTGTGAATGGGATAAAGAATGGCAATTTGCACACTGGAGCAGTCTCAGTTTAAGCTTCTGTTCTCTCCCCCGCCCCCCAGGCAATTACCAAACTGCACATACTTCTGCAAGTGCTTTTTTACGCATTATCTGTGTGCAGCAGTTGTTCCTTCCCTGTTCCTCCCTCACCCTATTTCTCCTTCCAGCTTCTGCCAGCCACTTAACCTCAGAAGAAACACACACTTAGAATTTGCATCCATGACATTTATCTCACATGAAAACCTAGGATGAGGTGTCTGAATATTTCTATGTAAGCCTACTGGTTTAAGCTTACCACTAAGTTATGAATATGCTGCACTGTATCTTGATTGAGTAGCTGCACATCAATGTTACGGAGGTCTCCACCAGATGTACAGAGCGTCTAAACATGAAGAGAAACAGTTTTAAAACCAGTTCTGAAAGCTGATATTTGCATGGTCAGCTTTTCTGAAAACTGTGCTTCCCTGCTGCACTGCAAAACTTTAGGAACCATTCTTCATTTTGTTTAGCAGCAGCTCATTTAGGGATAGTGAGAGCTATTAGTATTAGACAGTTCACAGTTTTAACTGTTGTAAAGTTTTTTTGTTTTGTTTTTAAAGTTTGATACCTGTCCATCAGCCAAGGGAATGTTTACAAATGGAACAGTTTTATCTTGGGGTACTGATTTACTTCTTAGAATCATGCCTTGAACTCTTCCACTGCTGGGTACAGTTCTTGAGACAGGCTGTTGTAGTCCAGCACTAGAATACAAGTAAAATGTTTCTTTAAGATTAGCATCCTATACCCTGCAGGTTTTTGTGCATGAAGCTATTGCACATAGCAGAAAACATACCTAAGGAAATGGCAATTGTTTACCTTATCCAGTGCTGCCAGAAGACTGCAGGAAATCTTGCCCACAGCAGCATTTGCTAGCACCACTAGGTAATACTTCTTGACCATGAAACACTGCAGTAACCTTCTGAGCCTGTGTTACAGGCCAGCGAGCAAGGTGACATGGACCTCTCAGTAACAAGAATATCCACTCTCCCATATGAGCAGTGAATGAACAGTTTTGGAAAAAGGAAACTGCATGCCTTGGGGCTTAAGATAAGACTTGCAGTGTATCTGTCTGCTTCAGAGGGAGATATCGAGAAATACTGAAGCTGCTACCTCTCAGAGGTGCAGGGAATGCCTTATGCCATACAAAATTCCTGAACTCCTTCATGATTGTTGTGGTTTAACCCACAGCAGATGGCTAGCCCCCAACTGTCGTTTTCTCACCTTCCACCATCCATTGGGATAGGGGAGAAGGTGAGGGGAAAAAAAAAATAGTAGACCTCACTGGCTGAGATAGGGAAACTATTTTACTAAGACAGCAAAGGAGAAAAAGATAATAAAATATAAAAGGAATAAAAGGGTAATAATAATGATATCTGGGACTAGTGATATACAGGAAAGCAATTTCTCACCCACCCAGAAGCAGGAAGAGAAAGCAGAGTATGATCCACCTCCCACCAGAAGCAGGAGAATTCTTCCTGTTCCCTCAGTTCACAGGCTCTTTTTACAGGATGTTATATGGTATGGAATATCCCTTTGGTCAGTTAAAGTCAGCTGCCTTGGCTCTGTCCCCTCCCAGCAACTTGTGCCCCCTTGGCCCTCCTCAGTGGCAGGGCAGTAGGANCTGCTCAGTAACAAATAAAAACATTGGTGTGTTATCAACATTTTTTTCATACCAGACACTGTGAAGAAAATCAACTCTGTCCCAGCTGAAATCAGGACATTTTTTACATACAACTGCTTTTATTCCACCTCACAAAAATGCAAGATTTGGGTATTGTCTGCATAGCAACAAGCCTCTGACATTTGTAGTAAGCCAAGGTGAAGCTAAGCAACACGTTGGTTTCATGACCCATTTAGTTCTCAAGCTTTTGCCACCCCACATACACACTTCAGCTGACAACTTCTGCCAGCATCAAACTCTGCAGTATATAGAAAATGGTAACAAAACCTAAACTGGTCAATAAGGAAAGAACTGTTTGACTATTTATTTTAAACACAGGCATTTTGGTCACACTGTAGTCAAGCTTTGGCTCTGACAGGTAGCTTAAGCTGTACACTATACCATTAAACAACAGTGTATAGGTGTAGAATTTAGACTAAATATCTGTTGCTGGTTTGTTTTGTTTTGCTTTTCTTTTTTCTTTTTTTTTTTTTTTTT
>VXAV01006829.1:192655-203789 GCA_013399715.1 Alectura lathami | reverse complement strand
GCGTGGGCGGGAGCGGGGACCGCCCGCGGGCGGCGCGGAGGGAACCGTGCGGTGCCCGCGGAGCGCTGCTGCGGGCGGTGTAAACCCTGCTGGGGGAACAGGGCGACGGGAACGTGTGGGGCGTTGGAGAGGCAAGGCTACGCGTGGTAATGCACGTGGTAAAATATTCAAAGCTGTATCCTTAAAATAGAATTCCTTGTGGAACATTATGACCAAGGTACTGCATAAAAGGGAATTTAGATAATGATGTAAAAAAAAAAAAAAAAAAAAAGGCGGTTTTCTTCATACAGCATATACAGTCTGAAGGTAGTAGTTTCCTTCTGTAGTTTCATAGTGACTGTCACAGCATCAGCATCTGCTGAACCAGATGGAACTGACAACTCCTATCAGAACCGTTTTAGAGCAGGTCATGTTCTTGTTTGTAAAACACCCCCCAAAACAAACAAGCAAACAAACAGAAAACAACAACAGCAAAACGCCAACAACCCACAAGTAAATGTTGCTGCTCCAGGAAAGAGTCAAATACCTGACACAAATGAGAGTGTATCTAGCTTTTGCCTTGTTTTACTGGTGCTGGCATATGCATATATATTTAGGGAAGCAGGATGAGCTTCCCTTTCCCTAAACTAAAGTAACTCTGAGGTGTCACTGCGAAGAGGACAAGATTACCTTGCTCTGTAAGTTTAATCTCATACAAAACAAGTAAGAAGACTTAAAAAAAAACCAAACCAAAACAAAAAAACCAACCAACCTTACCAAACAAACCCCTCGCCAAACCTTTCAGGCCGCAGCTGATCACTCATCACTGACTGACTGATCCTCTCTATGAAGGAATAAATGTATTTTCCTTACCTCCTGGTTACAACTCCTTACATAAAAATATATAATTAATTATGTCTAAGATCATCCCTGTGTACATTTCTGCATTGATGACGGATAGTTTTTTGACAGCAAGTTTGACACACTTCAAATCCATGAATTGGAGTGATGCATGTTAATGATCTAATAGGTGGATTGAAGTAAGTATTGTTTCATCATGAAGTTAAATGCCTCATAGTGCAATCCTTGAAATGTTGTTTCAGAGACATAGGAAATGGAGAACAATTGCTCTTTTTTGGAGTATGTGCTTTATTATTTGGAAGTCTTCTACATTTAAGTAGCATTGTAAGGAGCACCTGTAAGAAAATCAAACTAGAAGCATGCATTCGGAAGAAAGGATTGTCTGTTATCAATCAAATATTTATAAGACATTTAAAATAAACCTCCTTTCTTAGCTTTACTGGATTGATCCACAAAAATGCACATCTACCTTATCACAGTACATACAAATATTGTGGATGGACAAGGAAATCACCACCCTCCCATATGAGATGCATCAAGAACAAACTGTTATCCCTTATAATGTCAGAAACATAAAAGGCACCATAATAGAATGTATAGAAAAAACTCAGTTTATGCCATTATATTTTGATTTAAAAGTGTAAGAATTACTGTCCAGACTTAAAACAAAAAGCCTCTGACACCTGTAAATATCATTAGAAACTTGTAAACCTTTACATTTTTTCCAGAAGTATCAGGTGCAAATGCAAGGCAAATATAAAATCTATTGCCTTATTAGATTACAAATACTACCCCATGAAAAAGCTGTAGGTACAAAAATATAAAAAATATTCTAACTCCCAGTGTTAGATCTTAGCTTCAGTCTACACTGCATTGCAAGTTCAAAGCCAGATCTGATTTAGACACACTTACAGAATAGGAAAGCGCTGTTTGTCTTATTTTGAAATCAACATTTTGACCTCTTACTACAGTTTTGCTTTCTACATTTATTAGTGCACGTTAAGGTTGCCAAATGGAGAGTGCTGACAGATAAAAGCTTGTATTTATCAATGGGTAGTAGCAACATAAGTGTCCTCAGTCTGCTCTCTTCCCAGAAATCCATTTCTTTTTGTAAAATGTTTCTTCTCAAGCCTCCATAGTAACTTTACGTAGCAGCAAGTGATTTTCATTTATGAACCTGTTTCACTGGCAGATGACTGAGAATTGCCAAGTTCTTCCTTACACACTTCTGGGAGGAACAGTGAGAAGCACGCCAACTGCCAATGCTGCGTGGTAGCCTAGTAGCTGCTGTTGCACAGACAGCTATTGGCAACATCTCCTTTTCCGCACATAAAAGATTGGCACATCCTTGAACCATACGGTCATTTTTTAGCCCTTGGCTTTAGTATCCTGGATCAGCATAGGGGTGCTGAAGCAGCTATGAAGGCAGCCTAACAAAGTGCTATTAGACATTAAAATGAATTTACTTTAAATAATAGCAATAAAATTAATGACTAGATGAAATGAGATATTAATGAACAAGTTTTGTAAGATGCTGAGCCTAAGCCTGACAAATTTTAACACTTTCATGGCTGAATACTGGAAGCTGCATTTCTTCAGTACCTAATCAGTGTTAGCAGAAGGTGTCCAGCTTCCAGCTCTAGGCAAACTGAAGCCTTCTTTCTCTGTTCAGTGGAACTACCATGGATTAGTGGAGTAATACAGCTGTACTCCTGGATAGCAACCTGGTTTAGCTGGGTTTTAATAAGCACTCAGGAGCGTTCAGACAGCAATGTGACTGTGGAGGATTTAAAAATGAGCTCTGCTATTGTTAGCTTTATGCTAGGCACAAGACACTTTCCCGTAAATACTTTTTCTTTCATTAGAAACCACTCCCAAGCATTTCTTCTGAGAACATTTGTTAGTCCTTGCCAATTCAAGCTGTATTTCAGCCAGCTAACAGGTCTCTCAGTAATGTGGCTTCAAACATGTTCTCTGTAGATGAGTGTTTCATTTTACCCTGTTTGACAGGGTTGACAGTATTGACATCTGCTTTGAGACAGTAGCTTACTATGTTCCATGTGTAAGAAAGAAGTGAGTTAAAGAGACTCGTGGAGTCGTTATGAGCAGAAGTGTTCAGTGATCTCACCTTATGCCGGGGAAATGTGTTCAACAGCACATGAATAAGAAGCTAGTATTCCTCATTACGTTTCAATTTCGTAAAAATAGGGTTCAGATAGACACTATGTCCACTCCTTTGATCAAAACCGTATATTCCACTCAGATTATGCTGTGATGGCAGGATTTCTTTTGAACGGAAGTTCAAACATATCTATCTACACACATCTGCCAGTGATTTTTTTTTTTTTAACTAGCAAGCTGTTCCTACATGTTTAATCAGATCCAAAAAACACTTCACAAAAAAAAAAAAAAAAAAAAAGAAGCAAAAACCAAAAAACACACCAGTACCTCCTAGTAGGTTTTTGAATTTTTGCTTAGAATTTCAAAATGGGAATAATTTGAATTGTTTAGCTTAGCTCCAATTGCTAAACAAATAAACAATTGCGCTGAGCATTTCTGTCCTGAAACAAACTACCAAACAAACAAAAAACAGTAGTAAATTTTATGACCACCTCCCTTCCTCAGCCTATTGAGTCAACAGTTCAAGAACGTTACTTCCAACCAAGGCACAAAATCATTTACTAACTCTTTCTTCCACTCGTTTCTTCACATTTTCCCCTTCCCCTTAAAAAAACAGAAGTTGGTGTAACGATGTCACATTTTACCAGACATTAAATTCAACCCAGTGAGTTGTAGCTGTATCTGAGACAGGTTCTCTCTATGTTGCATTTAGTTTAATCAGATGAACAACACGTTCTCAGCACATCTTTGTTCACTTTCTGCATTCGCCTTGAAGGGGAGGGGATGGAGGAAGAAGACCCAGCAGATTCAAGCATATTTTTCAAGAAACTTTATGTGGAAGTCTTTCACTTTCTCCAGTAGGATCTTCAGTTTCTCTACTGGAGGAAGAATGGTCATTCTGAAAAGTAGTATTTGGAAAAAGAAAAAAAAAAATCGACATTATTTTCAAACAAACTAATGTCTAATCATTCTACAGATGTTAACTATCGTAGGGCACAGCTAGCAACAAGTGAAGTTTAATATATCTGTTTTGATGTGATTCGCTTATTTTATGCATTTATGTATCAATTGAAATTTAAGCTAGAGCAATTTGTTTCAATAGGTTAAAGCATAGGAATACAGAATTTTTTTTTTTAATATCACTTTATTTGAGTGATATGAAAAGATATCAGTAAGAAAACTCAGCAAGGCAGCTGCCATTCTCAGGGCAGTTGGGTCAAATTATTCTCAGGATATTTTAGTTTGAAGGGCTGCTGTTTATGAGTAAATGTACTTTTTCAACTGAAAAACTCAACTCAGTTAAAACACTGCATTTTTTAGTCCCTTTTTTCCTTCAGCATAATCTGAAAATCACACTGAGTGTTCAGACTGTATGCAAGAACTACAGAAAAAAAAAAAATTCCCAGACATGTGAAGGGATGGCCTTACAACAGCTTTTTCCTGGAGCTGTGTGCACCCAGACATCTAACTCAGCTATCTGTACTGCTGACCCACCACAGCTAAAGGCACCCTCTGTTACATTGCTTCAGACCAAACAAGACTAAATTCCATGATAAATTCCAGCTATCCGTGGCTTGGCTGTAATGAAATGCTGATTATTGGAAGAAAGAGCGATGGATGGTGTTTGTGTTCACAGTTCTGGTGTTAACAGATTTAGGCCAACTTCTTGTTTCAGTAAACTGAAAGTAAATCAGCATGTGTAAGGAGCAGATTGGTAGGGGAAGGTACTGCATCTTGCGCATGATTTCTCTATATGGAAATGCTATTTAATTCCCCTCTGCCATGAAGAAAGCAGGGCAATTTTTAAAATGCCCTAGCCAACTTTAAAGATTAGAGTATAAGCTATAATTACTGTTTGCATTTGTGGAGAAGGCATTTCAAATGTCATTGTATAAAAATAGAATAAAACTATGTCAGCGAGCTGGGAAAACACCTGAATAGCTGATCTAGAAGATCAGGTCTTTGACCTGGCTGTTTGATCACAGAAAATGCCCAGCAGAAAGTCAGACGGAAGGTATTGGGATGGTACTTAGCTTATTACAGTTCATTTGATTTTAATCAAACAGAAACTGTACCTGAAATGGTGGGTTCCTTCTCTTTGGCCAAATCCACTTCCAGGTACAACACAGATTCCAGTCTCTTCCAGAAGTTTCATGCAATAGAACATGTCAGGCGCCATTTTATGAGCCTAAGGGAGTGGATGCTTTGGAATTAATAGTCAAAATAACCCAAATACATATAATTTCATGATTGATTTTTTTTTTTTTTTCCTGAAACCTTGTCCTGCATTATTAGTTTCTAATTCTATTTACTAAGTAGATGGAGAGCAATTCCTAGTTATACAGTTCATGCTATGAATTAAGTAACAGTAGTTCATGGAGGGGCAAGGATGAACAACCTACATAAAAGATTTGCTTCAAAAGAAAGGTTTTAGAAATGTTTGTTTTATTCCTCGATTGGTTTGTAACTTCTTGTCAAAAGTCTCAAAACTGTACTTACAAACATTTAAGCCACTGACATTTTACAAGATGAAATTAATTTGAGCTGTGTGTTCCAGTTCTGTTAGCAGGTTCTATTTTTTCCTTTGAATTATCTGCTGACTAGAAAGTCCCCTGATTAATAACTGTGGAAGTTCTTAAATACATGCAGGTTACACTCCTTGTCACAGAATCAGCTGAAAAAGAGCCCTGTTTTTGTCCTTGGCTATGCAGTTATAATCCCCTCTAAAAAATTAATATTACATATTGGGTAACAGAGCTCCAGATAGGAACAAAAAGGCTTGTCATTTAGTTTACTGACCCAAATATTAGAAAAGCATTGTGCAGAACTAAAATTTGAAAGGAAGCTTCCCTCCCTCATCCTCATGCTCGCTGAATGTGGCTTCTGCAGGGTCAGCAGTGCACAGCCAGTCTCAGTGAGCCACACACCTTGGCCTACCTAGCCAGGGCAGCAATTTGGAATGTGCACAGGTTCAGGAACATCTCTGTCCCATGACTTAAGCTATTTAACACTAACCTCCTTGGTTAGCGTCCTCAACCTGGAAGCCTAACAAGTGTGGAGAAATGCTCTGCTTACTTCCCTCCCTTAAAGTAAAGGTCATGTTATATTTAAAATCATACGTAGCCAATGAAGTACTCCTTTTGTAACTAGATGGGCTTTCTCTACCTCTGGAATAAAAATTCATCAGTAGAAGTGGCAGGCACAAGCATGTGACGGTTAAAATGGATTGGGGAAAAACAACTGACTGACCTTGGCTTCCTCAATGGCTTTGGAGGGGATAAAGATCCGTGGGAAAGCATACATAGCACCTTGCAGGGGATTGCAGTGAATTCCTGGTACCTTGTTAAACATGTCTTCTGTCAGTTTGGCTTTTTTGGCAAGATTGTTCAAAACAGACTCCTTTTCCTGTTTAAAAGGAAGGTGTTCAGACTGACATATTCAAAGCAGCAATAAAAATGCCAGAGAAACGTATGATGCCACAAGAAGCCTACCCGCAATTAAGCACTTCAAGGACTTTGCTGAGCTTTTAGAACAAATGATGTTCCTAAATCCAGTCTTATGCTTACAGACAGCAGTGCATAAAGGCATTAGCAGAATACAACTGCAAAGTGCTGTAAACAGAAAATACCCTGCAGAAGTTTCTATCAGTGTGCCCTGTTCCTGCATTCTTCCCTGAGTATCCACTGTTGGCTATTTCTAGAGACCATGTTAACTCAACCTTTGGTCTGACTCAGTACTGTAATTTCTTAAGCCAGATTCAGTTTCATCTTTACAAGTGAAAATCTATATGTATACCTTAACACAGAATGCCATGTTGTTCAGTATATAGAGGTATTGGATAGCTAAGAACAAGGCTGTTCAAATACAAATAACTGTATTTGAACTTATATTCCTGTTTAGATTTTAGTAAAAGCAAATCTTATTAGTTCTTCTGTCATGCTAAATGCAGAAGAAAAGTCAAACTTATCAGCAAGAGAGTTGATTTGATAATGCCTTCTCAGTTTTTTTTTTTTTTTTTTATTCCTAAACAAATAACCNATTCCTAAACAAATAACCTATAAAAGGAATTAAAAATATTTTTTAAAGGTAGACATGTTCCGTTAATTTAAAAAAACCCACACAGTTCTATAAACTGGCGTTATTAAAGGACTCTCCAAGAAGAAAGAAAAAAGTCTGGTCTCTGTCCATAGTTTGAATTCACAATACTTAGGATAGGCTGAGAAGGTGGACAAAGAATAGGCATGTTATTGCTGACCTTTATGAACTGTGAATACGATTCTTCTCCAGGTACTGGAGGATTCACTACAATATCCATTGCTGCTTGTCCTGAGACTGGAGGACAAAGGCGAACAGAAAGCAGCTTAACAAGCTGCCCTTTAATTTCTGGGTGCAGGTTAATGACCTCCATATAACCTCCTCTGTAGCCACATCTATGGTTGGAGTGAACAGAAAAGATCAGTTAACCTCAAGTGTATAAATATGGGAAAAGCAATGAAAAGAATTGCAAAAGTAGAAAGACAGTTAATGAAGATCTTGCAACATGCAACATCCAGGTTGTTGAAACAGCTGCTCTGCTGATTGCTTTAAGATGGAAATACTGTGCCATTAAGCCCTTGCATGCCATACAGCGAAAATAGTGTACATGGGGCTTCCTGTTGGACACGTTAACTATTAACATGGAGTGTGTCCTCTTCAGAACAGGAGCATAAGGCTGTAGCAGCATTCAGTTGATCAGAGAAATCTTTTTGTTCCATCTCTTCCTCCTCAAAACAACCAAACTCAAACACCTGTAATATTAACTGTCCTAGTGATTCTTGAGCTGTTTCCTTGAGCTATTCCCGTATTTTCCTTTATCACAGGTCGGGTTTGGGACTGTAGGATTTCAGCCTTGTGGAACTGAGGCATCAGATGTCTGAAATAAATACGCTCAGAATGTTGTACTGTTCAGTACATTGAAAACCGCTGAGCTAATTCATCACTCTGTCCTTTAAATGCTCGTTTTCTTTTTCTTATCAGTTTTTAGTTAAAATCAATAAAAAATACTGGATTGCCTTCAGGTCACTAATGTGAAATGCCTCTCCAATCAAATTAACAAAGAAGATTAAATTTAAAGAAATTAAATTAAAACGGACTTACTCGCCCATGTATCCCTTAGAGGTGGAGTGAAAAGAGGCCAGCTCAACGTTGTTATAGTACTCGGGTCCCATCTCATAGAGAATCTTTTTGAAAGAATGAAACTGGCATCCTTCGCAGTACACATTGTCCTGGTAAACCTGAGCAGTCAGAAGACATTAATGTACTCTGTTCCCTGAACTAAGGATAAAAGATGGCCTTTTAGAGAGCCAGATCTGAACTGAAGGCACAGTTGTAACACTTGAAACTTAAGCCTTTAGAAGACACCAGGTTCTCCCATAAGTAACAGTTACTGTAATTAGATGTTTTATCTCTGTGGCCGTACTTAATAGTTTAGCCTCTGGAAAAAACAATCATCTTTTTATATAATTAGCCTTTACTTGTATGTTTAAATTGATTTTCCTTCTGTTTCTTTCATTTGAAGTGGTCTGAATATCACATAGGTTTTTAGGTCAGTCTCTTCCTCAGTTTTCCTCCTTGTGTCCCCTATACTTTCTTTCTAGTTCAAATCCAGATCAAGCCACCTCTCGTTAATCCTCTGATATTACTAATCCTGCGTGTTTGTCCTTGGCTTAATATTATAACAGAGAATCTGTTCCTTGTACTTAAAAAGTACCAATACCACACATGGAACAAAATTACATTTCATCTGCTTAATCTTAACTTGGTTTTTGGGAGAACAGAATATTCCATTACCTCATCAGCCAGAAGAAAAAGTTTCTCTTCCCAAGCAAAGTGTATCACATCTTCAATGCACTTTCTGTTTTGCACCTGTCCTATAGTTTGATTTTTAAAGCAAGAAAAATAAAGTTAATGGAGCGCACAGACAAATCTTTTAGCCCAGACCTAGTAACACTACTAACTTTTCAGTAAGATATCCCTCTTTCTCAGAAAAGAACTATTGAATTTTAGAGCACAGTTCAGTAGGTATGACATTAAAGAACGTTTTTGGAGGGGTTATGGTTCGAGGTAGTTTAGCCCATCTCAAGCAAAGGAAGTGTGTGATACATTAATCACTCAATAACTTATTAAGAGTAGTCCGTATATAAATGATCATTTGAAGTCCTCACATGCATAATGATTAAGCGAAGGCAGGCTATTTCACAATGTAGTTTAAGCATAAATGTGACAGATAATTACAGGGAGTTGAATTATTGTGTTCCTGTTTGCGAGCCAAGCCACGCTAATTGTCGCTGTGCCTTCCTAACTCAAGGAAGATTTATTGACTCATGCCAGCTTTCTTCACAAGTGCAATGAGCTATGAATATACACACAAAGATTTTTGCTGTAGTTCAGCTGACAAACAGCAGGAAAACCATTTATGGTTGTTCATGCTCATTTAATTTTTTTGTTGTTGTTGTCTTCTATCCCCAAGCTATTAACAGCCATGCAAAATAATGCTAATAAACACTGTACTGATGTGTACAATCATATACTGACAACTGGCATGTCCTAGTAGTCTCAAGTAGGTTGAAGCAAATACATCTTATTTGAAAGTTTGATTTCTGTTAGCATGGTGAGGCATGAAGGAGTCCTGATCCTTCCATCTTTATCACACGGTTTAAGGTTCTATTTGCTCCTATGGGAGCATTAGGGTTTCTGCAGGAATATTGTTTAGGCAGGACTCTTCCCACGGACTGCGGGAGGACAAAATACTGCCTTGCTGGGTTCAGCTTATGCAAGAATAAGTGTAACTCTACAGTTCAAACTAATCTGAGACAGTGGGAGCTAAGCAACCTCAACTATGCAAAGAAAAAGAGAGGCAGTGGCTGTCACTGAGTTCAGAGAGGATCTGTAGTCACTGCCTTGCAGGTCATCTCAGAGACAAGGTCTCTGATAAAGACCAAAGGTGGCTGAAAGTCATTCCACTAGTCTGCAAAAGTTCAGTGGAAGCAATGTCTTCAAATGTGATCCAGTGAGGTGAACCTGCTCCCTTTTCTCTCTCCAAGTCTCTGGAGTTCCACAATACTGAAAATAAGTTCCTAAAATTATAATGTACTGTCCTATATGAAGCGCTGATCTTCAGAATTCCACTTTACATATTTGGTATGTATTTTGGATTTGCCTGCAATGTCAAATAAATAAAAAATAATTTTTAGAAAAAGATCTTTCAACATAATTTCAACAAAACTACTATAGACCTGTGGGATTTCCTGGGTTGATGATGCAGAGGACTTTTGGATTGCAAAATGCCTTAGCTTCATTCAAGGAGCGACGGAGTTCATTCACATCTAGAGACCAGCAATTTTCTTCATCCAAGTAGTAGTTCACCTGGATGGCATCTAGTTCTGATATGGCTGCTGAATATAAGGGATATTGTGGTATGGGGATCATCACTCCTGTGCGGGATTTTCCACCTCCTGAGACCAGGATCTTTAAAATTGTCTGGGGAAAAAGTAAAAAAAAAAAAAAAAAAAAAAAAGATTTCTTGCCTTTATAATGTAGGGAGAACTCTGGAGTATGGGAGCAATCAGAGGAGGCATCCTTATCAACATGTAATTATAGTGTAAAACCAAAACCAGTTCTTCAGATGTAACAGCAGTACCTTTTCTCACAGGTTCAAGAACAAAATCTGCCTTTCTGTGCTTCTCATTCTAACTCAGCTGCTAAGCTGATGATTTATAATCAGCATCATTTTGTACCCACCACTAGTTTAAAAATATTGCGCATCCAAAAAGTGTAACCAGGACTAAATGCAAATTTAAAAACAAAGTCTTTGGCACGCTCTGTCCCCCAGGTTATGAAACAATAGTTGTGCTGTCCTTGGAAGAGCCAAATAATGAGACTCATTGTACTGCTGACATTTTACCAATGGCGACATGAAAGAAGCACGGTACAGATTTGATGTGCTATGCTGTCATTACTGACAAGCTGCCAGTATAACCCTTGGCATCAGAAACTCTGGAAAGCCAATTCACTAAAGTCATCTGGAGAACTTTGTCAGAACATTGTCATTCTTAACTCTGCCAGTAGATGTCATCTTTTTTAAAAAAACTATTACAAGCAAGCTGTAAAAGGCTGGCTTAAAAAAAGCCAAGAA
>VXAV01006829.1:139388-161578 GCA_013399715.1 Alectura lathami | reverse complement strand
GCTAAGAACTTCCTTTATATTAGCAAATGTCTTGTTTTGCAAAATGATATTCACATTTGAATGAATTAAAGGCTTGATCCCTGTATTCAAGAAGTGTCATTCTGCATCTGGCACCTTATTTTCCTCATGGGTGTCATGCAGACGTAATTGTTGTGTAAAGGTCCAGATCCGTAATTATTGCAAAGCGATTTAAAGAAAAAAGGTTGTTGCGTGGGTGAGCACTAGGAGTAAATTAGATCACGTTAATCTCTATTCATTTGCACAGAAAACAAGAGTGAGGCCAAAAGGAGACGGACAGAGAGAGTTAAGCGAGAGAAGATAAATTCTGCAGTAAATAAAGACTTAGAAAACCGGAAGAGATCAAGGTCTAACAGTCATTCAGATCATAGCAGACGAGGAAGAGGAAGACCTAAGAGTGCCTCAGCCAAAAAGCATGAGGAAGAAAGAGGTATGAGAACTGGAGAGATATGTTCGTTGGGTTCTCTGTTTATGTGAAGATTTTTTTAAGCCGTTGTTATATCCATAAACTGTAACACTATTTAAACAATTTAACTAGACTAGGCCAATCGATACCACATACCTTATTATGGGGAAGGGACTATTGCACATACACAGACAGTTTCAAGTTTCTGATTGGATCTAATTCCAAAGAATTAGATCAATATTTTAGTCACTATATCAAGTTTCATCATGCAGGTTGAAAGCCCTGGAACTTGGGAACTATAGTACTTCATGTGTGCGTGGCTTGTTTGTTTGTTTGGTTTTTGGTGCTACCATTGTTGAATGTTACAAGGACAAACAAGATGATTCTTGTTGTCAGAGGGTGGTTAAGATGACTGCATTGCTTAAAGAGTTCTTGAAACCCTTTAGAGGGCCCAAATGAATTCAACAGAGCACCCATCATAACGTAAGCCATTACTGTAAAACATGTTAACATTGACATTTACCTTTTTGTATTTTAGAAGATTGATTTAAATGCTATGTGGGGAGTAGGGGAAATTTTAGAAATATTCTTCCTCTCACCAATCATGCTGCTTAATAGTGTTTTCTATATGTAAAAGCATACTAAGCAACTTTAATTCTTCTACTCCAGTTAAGGTGATTTTGTATTTTGCTAGTCCTTGTATCAGTCTGCATAGTGTTGAAAGTGTTCAAAGTCAGGCTGGACAGGGCTTTGAGCAGTGTTACCTGGTGAAAGGTGTCCCTGCCCTTGGCAAGGGGGTTGGACTAGATGATCTTGAAAGGCTTACAGCCCAAAGCATTCTTTGATGCTTTGTAAGTTGGCTCTGAATTATGAGAAGCAAGGTTTTTCTTTGACATTAAGTACATTATTTCCTTGTTGGTAGTATGTTGCTAGGATGTTTTGGGTACGTCTTGCTTACCACTAGAGATTGTGTTCCTCTTCTCTTTCCCCTCCAAAAAAAACTTGAGACCTGCATTAGAATAGCATCTAAGTACAGATGGCTTGTCTTTGTGAAAAATTTCCGTCCTAAAGACACCTGTGACATCTTTGCTTCCCTGCTTGTGTAATGCTTTCTTCATACATGGCGTGCTTTTTCCCTGCAATGCCTGTGCTTTTGGCTAGTTCTTTTATATCCTTCTTGACTGGTTTGCATTAAAACAGAGAGCTGAAGATTTCAACAGCAATCAAGAAGAATGGGAGAAGCAAAAGGACTTGTTAAAATAAGTTATTTTTCTGCAGATTCAGTGAGAAGGAATGGGGGAGGAGGAGAGAGGGAGCTGATGTAGATTGAGGGGATATGGCAGCGTGCTGGACGTGGCGGATACTTCTATCACGTTTCAGAACCATGTGATAACCCTGGAAAATAGGAGCTTCTTGCTGAACGCTTGGTTTGTTGAAATTGTTGCTTCCTTTTTTTTTTTTTTGGTCAGAGATGCTACAATATATTTTGAAAATAAAACCACTTCATAATAGTCCAAGTTTGATTTTGCTGCTGTTGTGGTATGATTTTGTTTTGTTATGGGACTGCAGTTCATAGCTAGGTTGGTTCCCAGGATATATAATGTTCATTATTCTGGTACTACTTAAACTGAAGCAGTAAAATTGCTTTTCCCTTCCTAGCAACTTGTTACCCTATTGTACATTTGCTTGCCTAATGTGCTGTTTGAAGTTGTGCCCTGTATTGGATAGAAAGAATTCTTAGATTCTAAGCACCTTGGATTTTGAATCAATGCAGAATTTGTGAGGGGGGTGGGTCTATGATTTATGCATAGGGGACAGTTTAAAGGGCTGTGGGTCCCGTGTGTTGCATGGGAACTGGGGACATACAAGACCTGTTCCAGAAAGACTGAGTATTTTCACCTAAGTAGCTTCTGAGTTGTATAGAAAAAGACTTGATATTTTTAACGTATTACAAAAGTGGTATTGTGATTCTGTAAGACAGTCTTCTGCTAATAATAGAGAAGTGAGTCAAAACTACTTTCAGATAGGAATGTGAAGTGGAAAGTTTTAATACTGTCTGTAGAAACCATGGTATCCTATGAATAGCATATAATGTCAGCCAGATGCAAGTTCTCCACTAGTTACTGATGAGAACTGAAATTGTCTTAAGAATGCATAAAACTTACAAGCCTATGACAATTCCCAATACTGTTTGATATCAGGATTTCAACTGAAGTCTCTCAGGACTAGCCAGTTGTTTAGAAGGGGAGGAGGGAAGGGAGATTTCGGAAAATCCACTTGGCTAAGAGACCTGTGATCAATTAACATTAGATGTAGGGGGGAAAATGTTTTTAATTTTGCTAGATGCTAACATGTTCTGTTGGCATCTGGGTTTGTTTAGATCAGGAAGTCTGGGAAAAAAAGGGGAGGGTTTTAGATAAGAGAATGGAAAAGGTTAATGTGGAAAGAGTAGTGTGTGTATAGAGTCCGTGCTGAGAATAACTCCCTGCATTGTTTGTAAAAGGTGTGAGGGAGGAGATGGAACAGCCTACACTGTGTATATGTAGAAACTAGTTTCTTAAACTACCAGGTAGGACTTCTGGTGAAACCCAGTTTCTTAGCTTTTTTTCAGACTCAGTACACTGGAGAATATTGTCTTATATAGCCAGGGAACAAACAGAAATCACATTCCAAATATTAAACATGTTTTCATTTGTATTGGTTTGCTAAGGCAAGTTTTCTGTCTTAAGTTTAAATGCTGATGCATATTTGTGTGTCCAGGCAGCTTGCTAATCAGTCTTCCCTGCAGGGAAAGGTGAGCTTTTGTGTGATTTTGAGATTTCTTTGTATTTTACCTACCCGTCTTTGATTAGAAGTCTAGGTGAAGCAGTCTGCTGTTGTACACCTTTCCCCCCCTCTCCCCCCTCCACAGCACACGTGTGTACACTAGGTATTAATGAGACAGAGAGGTCAGGTGAACATTGTGTTATGACTGTGAATTAGTCCAGGGCACTGTGGAATGTGGAGTAGAAATGGAGCTCCAGAGCTAAAAGCCATCTATAGAGCTGTGTGTTGTGTGTATTCCTCTCTTCTGTGTCTACAAGCCCCATCTTCTGCTGACAAAACTGTTTTTTGTTGTTCTTTTTGTTTGTTTTGCTTTCTCTAATGAGTTGTCAGATACCTGTGACTAGCTGAACTGGAATGTTAAGTAGGCACGATCTAGAGTAAGTGATGTTTATGAAAGTAATATTCTGAGTTTTGTCATATGCTACAAAGTAAGCTAGTGTGCTTGAAGACTGCAGTGTGGAATCTCCTTGGTGGCTTGCTCTTAACATGTCTGTAGCCCTGAAACAACCCAACATCTTCAAAGGAAACTGAGGGGCTTTCCCTTGCTCACTGAGGTGTTAGCGTAGTTCCATAGCTGGGATAAAATTGAAAGTCTCCAGTATAGAAAGTCCAGAAATGCTTATAGTAACAAACTGGGGTCATGACTTGTGCCATGTATCTGCTACTTGGACTTGTACACTATAATTAACGTCTTGCATCTCTGTTACTTACATGTAAAATAGGGGTGCGAATGTTGTATTTAATGAGGATGTTGTGAAACGACATTGTTTTCTGAGATGAGTGCTGTTGGTGTAAAAACAAAACCACCCAACCAGCAAAAAATCACCACCAGGAAACCAAACCCCAGAAAAACTGGAGGAGCGCTTGAATAGAGTTTTGTGCCAGGAATCAATATAATGTTAATGACTCATTCTTCCTTAGTCATTAAAGAATAGAAATTTAGTCATGCTTTTGGATGACTAATTCTGTGACTCTTCTAGCAGCTTTGTGTGCCTCCTTCTCTCTCTCAATCCCTCCCTGCACAGGAGTTATCTAACTTCTTTTTAATTCCTGTGCACATTGTAATAATGTAAGCTACACATTTAACTTCAGATAATGGAAAAAAAGCTTCTAATAGTGACTTTTTTTTCTTCTACAGAGAAACAAGAAAAAGAAGTTGACATGTACGCTAACCTTTCAGACGAAAAGGCCTTCGTTTTTTCAGTGGCCTTGGCGGAAATAAACAGAAAAATTATCAATCAAAGACTTATTCTGTAACTTGTAAGCACAATGTGATGCATTTATATATGGAATGGCTAGCGCATTTCCAAGGTGTCACGGACTCTCAGAAAGCATGTTGTCTGCGCCAATAAGGAGCATAGTATTTCTTGTTAAAATTCTGCTGCTGTTTTTGGAAATCACATTCTGTCTCTGCAAGTCAGAAGGAAAGTGTTCTCAAGATTGTGCTATGAAAATCGGAAAGCAGAAGTATTTTATGCCTTGAAGACAAATGCTAGACAAATGCACAAAGAGACTGCACCCATGCTAGAGCACTTCTTTTAGATTTGCTGCCAGAAATGCAATATTTTAAATATTTTCAGAAAGAAATGATTTTCATTTAAAGTCATATATTTCAGATTTTTCGTCTGTATTGCAGTTTACATATGTTCAGTTCACCTAACTTTTTAATAAATTGATATTCCAATATTTTATTGAGCTGAAAATGAAGTACATTTGTGATACCTTAAGTGTGTTGGTTTTAATCCTCTTAGAAATCTGGTGTTCATTGTAGAGGTGACTTTAGCTTTGTCCTTTTTCAAAAGATGTGATATAATTGCAGCAGGAAGGAAACTAAAGCCATTTCATTTTGGGTGATTATTCTGTTTGACAACTTTGTGCTGTTTATGAACTCTCTCTAGAAAAGGGTTCCTTTTTACAAAGATGTGTTTTTCAAAAGTCATGTATACTTTTTTTGGGTCAGACTCCTGGGATTTGAAAGCTAAACACTAGTTTTGTAACTGCTGTTTGCTAGGTGTCAGTCTTGTTCAGCTGGTAAGTACTTAACCATGCTCTTCCTTGGCCTATCATATAGGGAAAGGGAGAGAAAGTAGGTATCTGTGGTATAGATTTGCAGTTAGCATCTTCTCACTGGTATTTCCAAAAGATGAGGATGTGCTGGTTAATTTTACTCTCAGCAGCTTTTGTTGTTATTTTTAAAAGTATAGTTCTTTGCAGTATTGTCTTTGGACCATTCATGGTAAATAAAGCAAAATTCTACCTTAGTGTGGAAAGATAAGCTGTTTTGGTGGAAGTAAGTTTGGGGAAAATATTCAACAAAGTTCTTAGTTTTGTTTAAAATGGTCTAGTGCAATTCTTGCATCAGTATTTATATTGTCTTTTTTCTTAAAAACAACAAAAAAGCTTGAAACTGTAAAACACTGAGGGAGGAGGTATGGGAGGCAATTGCCTATGTAAAATCTAACATGCTTTTTGTCACTTTTGTAAGAAGTGGAATGTCTCGTCTTTTCTTTATCTTGCTCATGCTTTTCAGTATGATATTATTTTAGTGGTGAGAATTACCTAGTAAGGTTCTGCTACAGAGCTGGTCTCTGGATGGACGCAGAGAATTTTGTTAATAAAGCTGGACTGTCAAACTGAGACTGCTTTCTAGTCATTGTTTAAAGGAAGAAGCTGTGCTTTGAGTTAATTAAGCCACAAGGGACAGTTTAGTTGCAAACATCTTGTAAGCAGAAGCAGGAAACATGGAAAGTGGTTTTTAATTCTTAAGTAGTAATTAGGGTTCTTTTTAATGATGGAGGAATGGGATGGGTGTGGAAATGCTCTTAAACCACTAATGTACATTTATTTTTATTCCAGTAAATGAGAATTTGCGAACGCAAGACCTACTTCACTGCATCGTGTAAACTTCTGCTTTCCAGGATTGTAGCCTGTCACAGATACAAGTAGTAAGGACAGATGAGTAACTCTGAAGGACAGAGATTATGCATCATAATGGCTGTTTGTATGGTAAGTCATGGAAGTCAGAACGGCAGAAGTTCTCACTTCGAAAAATTAAAATACAGTCATGTTTGTTGCTTCTGTTGCCAGAATGAGATTTACTCTGTTAAGAATGGATAAAGGGGAATACTAATGTCCAACTGCCTGTTCAGTGTCTGTACAGGTGCCTGTTTCTTTCTGCTCCTGTATGTGGAATGAAAGATCTTTTAATCGATATCCTCGTCAGAAGACTGGAGCTAATGTTGTTAAATATGATATTAAGATTTCTGTGTTTAGATTGATGCCTTTACTTTGCTGTTAAGTACTGAAAAATACATTCATGCCTCTCAGAAGTGCAAGGCCCTTTGTCCTCTTCATTGGTAGAGACTCTTGAGCCGGTGGTGGAGTTCTATTTCTATACTACTTTGTCTTCCCCAGGTGTCTGTTAACTCTCCCAGTTGTGGTCATGCTATGTTTCTTCCCTTGTTGGCTTCCAGTTTCTTCAAGGAAGCAGTGATGGAAGCAGGTTGCCCTGAAAATATCCCAGGGAAGGGATATTTCTTTGCTTTGCAAGATCCATTGTGATCCGCTAGCAAGAGTCCTGACTTGCTTTTCCCAACGGTTAAAAACAAACCACTGTTTTCTTTATAGATAGGACACTTTGGCATCTTCCAAAAGTCCTGGTAATTCTGTGGCTGTAAGACATAGGTTTCTTGGAATATATTCAGTGATGGAACTGTAAAGTGTCCTGCCTTGTGTGAAATAGGCATCAGCAAAATGACATCTTGAGCTCTTTGTTTGTGTGTTAGAGATGGCCAAGGGATAAAAGCAGTGGTAAATAATTGTAAATTATCATTGTAAAATATATTGCATCTCAGTCTACAAAACTGTAAAATAAATTCAATGACAGCTGATGATGGAGTGAAATCCCGTGTATTGCAGACTGTTTGTGCCTGTCTTCCTAGTAGCTCTAACTTGGAAGCTGTTTATTTTCCAAGAAGCAAGAATAAACATGTAACACATCAGGAGCTAATGGATGCAATTTTTTGTGACTCTTCAGTTCCAGTCTGTAAGGTTTTAGGGCCTGCCCTGCCTTGGAATGTCTTTTTGGTTCAGTCTGACTTAATCCACTTCATTGTATTTTATAGCATAAGGCTTCACACAGAAATCTGCCTTGAGACAGATTGAGTTAGGCTGCATTTTCTTTCCCACTAACTTGCAAGAAGATCAAATATATGACAGCTACTAGTTCACCTCTATACCACCTCTATGCTAACTTACATGTCTAGAGAAAATTGATGTTGTGAATGGAATAGTTCAGGGTTTTGCTGGAAAACTGCCTGCTTAGAAACCACCATCTAGCAAGCTCCACTTTCGGCTGCTTCTTTTGCCTCTTTTTCCTGAAGAACTGTCCTTCCAATGTTTATATATTTATGCAACAGTCTGTCAGACCATTAAGTGGGATCACAGTTCAAATTCTGGCTTGAGGTGTCTCTGCATTTACTCTATTTTGCTGCTAGATGGCAGCCTTATTCTAAGGACAATTACTATATGCTCAAGCATTCTTATTCGTACTTTCTTACTTTTCTTACTCTTATTTTCACTTTCAGTGAAAATACACTGAAAGGTGATCACTTTCCTTTGAATGCCAAGACTGTTACTGTAAGTGATTACATTAATCCCAATTTATGGGATCTCACGTATGCAGTTCTCATTGTTAGGCAGTGTTACAGCTGCAGTGGAACATCCTTACATAGCAAAGAAAGAAGTTGTGCCTCATTCCTGACACAAGAAGGAGGCAGGGATCAGAGTGACTGGGCAGGAAAGCTGTGCCTTGAAAAGAGCAGGACATGGAATGGGATAGGGGAAACAACACAAGAAAAGACAGGGCAGAAAAGAGAAGGAAGGTGTGGGTGATGGAGAGAACTGGACTGGAAATGGCCTGGGGGAGAGGTTATGCTGGGCAGAGCTTGAGGAAGCATGAGTGTGCGGAGGCTACTAGGAGAGACTCATGGAGACCTTCTGTAGTACATCATGGGGGGAAAAGCGGTGCATGAGTTTCAGATCTCTGGAGATGTCTTCCAGACTCCCCTGCTTTTCATCATGAGGGAGAGGTGACTGAAGATGTGCTGCGTTTATTGAAAAGAATAGGAATACTGTCACACAAACTGTTCTCAGCTGAACAGGATTTTTTTTTTTTTTAATGTAAAACGTAGGTAGTGTGAGCAATGAATGCTCCAAAGTCTATGTTTATTTTTTTTTCCTGTGTTGTTTGTGTATGCTTAGTTGTAAGTTTACTGGGCTTTTCTTGCAGTTATGATCTACTGGTAAACAGATTCAAACGTGATGTGGAAGGTGGACAAGATGTTTTGCAATATGCTTTTCGTTTTGAATCTGAAAAGGAGTTTTTTTGAGGACTAGAATGAACCTCATTAGTGCCATTTTTCTTTAGATCAGTGTCCAGCAATCCACACCACTGAAGTTAGCGTGCATCTTAAACACTTACCTCTGAACTTCAGACTCAAGTGGAAAGGATCCTAGAAATCTAATTTCCCTATGTGTGTTTCTTGGACATATGATCTTGGACCATCTATACTTTACGGGACTTACTTGCAGAAATGGTGTGTTCTTTAGTTAATAGGCCATTAAAGTCTGAGGTGGTGATTACCAGCTGTGCTGTATGGCTTCCTAAGAGAGGTCAAGAGGGTAGGAGAGGGTTGTGTTGGTTGAATGAATTCTTGATGAAATACAGAATAGAACATATGCTAAGTGGGAGCTGGATAAGATCTATCATCCAGCACATGTGGCAGCATATTTATCCCAGTTGCTTTCTTCCAGGAGCCACTCTTGATCTGTACTTTTCACTGTTTTAGCCTTTTTTTTGGGGGCAGGTGGAGGAATTCTCTTGGTTTTGGATTTTTGTAAAAGGTTACCTCTCCGTATTTTGTAGTATTTTCCATTAAAAACAAGCTGTTAGAAAGTCAATCTGTTATGATAAATGCTTTACAAAGGAGATTAAGGTCAAACTAGGCCAATACATCCTTCTTCTTGCTTTGCTGTTTATTCCTTCACTAGAAAGCTGCAGGGGCTGTCTGCTTCAGCACCCTAAACTTGTGTTGCTGCCTGTAGGGTTGACTGATGTAATAAGGATTTGTGCTATACAGAAGTAAAAGATACCGACCCCAAAACTGTCCCCCATTTTTTACAAGATCCATTCTCCTATGTGCTTTATTCTTTATGACCAATAAAGCCAGGTTTGCTATGTAATATGGTGTACTTTGCAAATTGGTTTGTCTGTGTTTGCCATGAGACAAAGTAGATAGCAAGTCACTTTGTCTCCTTCGTCTATTGTTGTGGTGATTGTTGCTCTTTTTGAAGTGTGTACTAGGTAAGTTGGCTTTTGTGAGTTTGCTCAGCTGCAGACATTGGGCCCACTTGTTTTGGCAGATGGAACAAAGGCAAAATAATGAAAGAATGAAAATCTTCTGACGGTTGTACTTGTATTAGTGCTTTGAAGGCTGGATTCACTGTAGTGCAAATCTTTGTGGGTTATGAGGTTAAAGCAGAGCTGAATCTGGCTCAATAGGTACTATTAAAGAGCGAACAACTGCCTAAAGCCGTCTCTGTTAACTGTTTTCCTTCTGAAACAATGAGCGTGAATACTACAGGTCTAAAAATGGAATATAATTTATGAGCCTTCTAATCTTGGAGATGAGTTTGTGTGTAAATGGGATATAAAATATAAAATGAATATTAACGAGGTGGGGAGGCTTTCAGACCTAGCCTTTAATACTAATCCAGTGCAAGTGGAGCAGCTCTAGAAATGTGCTGATACTGGCACAGGGACAACCGCGAACTGACTGCTCATAGAAGATGCCTCATCAGCCACAATCATCTTAAACGTTTGAGTACTCGTCCTGATCAGATATATAAGGGGACTCAAACATTTCTAGTATCAATACTCTGCTTGCTGATTTTGTGTGCATTTCCCTGGGAACACTCCTGAATGCTGCCATTGCGTTCTAGCTTGTTGCATGGATGGAAGCATAATGAAAGGGTAAGTTCTTGGTGGAGTTTGGAAATCTATTTTGGATGAGAGTTGTGAACCTTCAGTTAGATGCTTTGGGCATAGTTGTAGTGAGTTAAACTGAGGGGCATCAGTGTCAGTAGTTATGTGCTCCTAATTATTAATAAATGACAAAAGGCTCTAAAATACTAAAGCAATTTAGTAACTGTTAAGGGTAAGAAAGAAAATTCCCCAGGGAATAAACCTGTTTCTTACTGATTTCCTTTTCAGGGAGGAAGATACCCTATATTAACTGACATATTAACAAAGTTTCAGCTAAGGAATGTTGTTTAGATTATAAACTACCTCAATGTGAGATGTGTTTGTGGAGCAATGAGCATTCTCCTAATTTGTGGAGCCTGATGCTGGGAGGTGAGAGAGGCTACTGTAAAAATGCTGATCCATTTCATTTTACATTATATTTTGTGCAGGAATTGGAATGTCTGTCAGCAGCTGGCTGGGGAAGATAGAACTTAATAGCCTCTGAATGTCACCTTTTTCCTTTTCTTGGTGTTTGAGTTGCAGTGATCTAGTTCTCAAACACTGTTGGAAAGAGGAGTTTCTGGAGTGTGAATGTAGCAGACTCAAATAGTTGCTCTAAAATCTGAATTACTAACCTCAATATTGGTTTCATTTGATGGCTGTTACTTGAATTATTTTTGGAAAAGCTTTGCATTTATTCTGTATGTAAATGACATCTCATGCCTACACTCAATACCTATGCTCAAAGTGAGCACGTTCCTTGTCTCTAGCTCTTTGTTCTTTTTAGGGCAGGGGACCAAACTCTGTTTTTCTTTGCATGTAAAATCCACTAGACTTTTCTCTGCTACTGAAGAAAGTGTAATCCTGTGTCCGTTGCCTGTTTTCTGTCCACAGCAGTGCATTTAATTTTGTGAGAAGTGGATTATTTGCTTACTATGGGTTGAATGTTCTGTAGATGCAGCTTCTTTGTTGCTTTTGATAACCTTCGGAGAACAGTCCAGATCTGTCCTGTAAGATATAAAATGAAGATGGGAGAGAAAAATCCTCCAAATACTTTTTTTTTTTTTTTTCCAGATGATATAGATAAAAAGCAAAGCTAATGAAGCTTATCATAATAATTATTATCTTAGTATTGATGAAAATACGGCAGGAAGGTGTTGTTTTACATGATGGTTCTGTATTTAGATCTGCTAATGGAAGGTTGCAGGCTGAGCATTGCTTGTTCCGGACTGTTTGCCAAATTTCCTAAAGAATTCTCTTTGTCGTGCAAGCTTTCCCCTATGGCATGGTGCTTACATGCTGTACATGCCTCTGCTGCTGCATGAAGTAATATCATCTCTTGATTAAATCCAGAGTAACAACATGATTATTTGTGCTACTGGAATAAGTAATAAATGCATTAGAAACACCTCTGTTTTCCCTCCAGATGCAGGCATCTCCTGACTTGTGCATTAAGCTCTGCACCTCCTGAATAGCTGTATTATTTGCTGTTTTCTTAGGATCTGTAATTTGTGCAATCAATTACATACTGATGTGAACAAACAAAAACAAACAAACAAAAATAAAAAGACAAAAAACTTGAAGCTGTGTTCAAGAGCCTGATACCAGTGTGGATAGTCTCCTCTCCTGCTGAGAGCGACTGGGTAGTGTTCTCTGTAGATACCAGGAATACTGCTCTGACTGCTGCTGTAAAGCCTGCAACAGGCTTGCCATCTCATAGAATTGCTTGCTTTGGAAGGGACCTTAAAGGGACCTAGCTCCAGTCCCCCTTCCATGTGCAAAATTTTGAGGCAAAATGGCTCAGCACCTGTCTCACAGCTTGGAAAACCCAATTTTTTGCTTGTACCACTATATGGAGCTAGCTCATTCCTCTTAACATTATGAGGCAGTTTTGAGCCAGGATTTTTGGGTTGGTTCTGCCTTTTAAAAGTGGGGAATAGTAGTAATAGATTATAAAGCTCTGAAAACCTTCTGTAAGCTAGGAGGAGTTTGAATTTCACAGCTGGAAAAGGCAAAGCACGGAGTTCAAGTTAGAATTTACGCAGGAGTCAGGCAGTGGAGACAGGCCTTAATTTTCTGTCGGTTTAAGGCCAGTGTCTCAGGCAGCCTCACAGGTTGCCTGTGTCTCATACCAGGATACTGGACTACTGACCTTTTGGTAGAACCTCCTCACCTCTGTGGGCTGCGGTCAAATCATCCTGCTCCCCAGGCAACCCCTGGCCTTTTCAGTTGTTCGTTGAATGGCCTGATAAACATTCCTTGTCAGGCAGTTTAAAAAAAAAAAAGTTTCCAACACGGTAAGCACAGCCATGTCATTCCTGGCTTTTGCCCCAGGAGTTACTCATTCATCCTGATTCACTGGTTTTGTCTGTATTTACGTTGATTTTGTTTTTAATAGCATATTGGTCATCTTGCTGTACAACGCCAGGTGGAAATGAAGCACTTTTCCCTGTGGTAGGGGTAGCCAGAGCTATACGCACACTTCTGGACCTGACATCTCTTAGCTCGTGATGATAAAGGTACAGTATATTACCTCTGCTTGCCTGTTTGTTTTACAGGAGTGTTGATGTGCACTCATCCTGCAGTAGAACACAGTTTTATTTTGATTCAGTCAGTGAAGGCGTGGTATGTACTAAGTCCAGATGTTGATATCGAAGCTGCTTGTCCGTCTGTGCAAAGGTCACTGGTCCATTGTGCGTAGCTGTTTGTATACCCATGCCTGATGGGAATTCTGGTGCAGGATGAATATTTGTCCTTTCTTGTCTATTCTTCTGTTCCCTCTCTTCCAATGTTATAGCTTAAGAAATTTGAAATGAAAGAAATGCCCATGTAAAATCATGTTATTAAAGCAAATAACCTCTGGCAGTAGTAAATGTCACTGAACAAAGTAGTGAGATAAACAACAGTCCTGTCACTGCTTAGCTGAAACACACACAATGTCTGTAAGCTACAGCTAATGCAAAGCTGAGTAGGGCAAAAATAAGTTAAAGGAACAGATAAATGCAAAGGAGGGACTCTTTAGTGACCTCGAGATTCAGCTGTCATCTTCTGTTGTGTTGTTTCTGTGCCTTACAGTAGCTGTTATCAATAATTCAGGAAATGAGCTGCTGGGATACAGATAGAACTTAGTACTGCTGATAAGGAAGTGAAATGATTGAAATGCCTGGTGTAGTGTTAGATAAGATGAAATGCCTAGTTTATCACAGAGGCAGAATTCTGGCAAGATCCTGGGAGGCTGTGCAGCTTTATTCAAGCCTAGAAGGCTTCAGGCTACCTGGGTGACCACCATACAAGCCAAAAAAATGGGAACTTTATACCAAGAATCTTCTCTGCACAGATCCCTTCGTTTAAGCATGGGAGGATTTTGTGTTTCTGATTACATAAAGAGGTTTACGGTAAGAATTCTGTTGTGACCCTAGTTTGAAAGTACAAATTTACTGGATGTTACAGTATTGATTTTTGTGCCTTTTGTAAAGTGGTGTGTGTTAAACATTCTTGGCTACTTTGTGCAGTCTTTTTACTTGAAGAACACCTGCTGATGTCAAGGAAGTGCTTCTGAAGTGAGGAGTGCAGGCTTTGTCTTTGTAAATAAATTTATTTTTGTGAGAGCCTTGACACATTATAACTTTTAATCCAAGCGATATATTTGTAGTGTAGGATGCCAGACTGCCATTCAAATTACGTGGACGTCAGTTGTTACAACTTTTTGCTTTAGCTATATGTATTGAGAATTTTAAGGCAAAGAATCTGTCAGGCAGGCTCACACTTGGGGTGGTTTCATGAGGAGCCAAATTCTGTGTGAGCCCATTCAACCTGTTGTAAACACAGTGCAGTCAACTCAAATGCTGTGCTCAACACCTCAAGCATGTGTGCTGCGGTAGGGTGTAGAAGTTTTGATAGCAGAAAACTATTGTGTAAGGGTCTGAGGAAACAGAGTAAAAGTGAGTCTGTCCCCAAAGAATTACCTTACTGACAGTCTACAAACCCTGCAAAAAGAGACAGATACAGAGACATCACTGGCGGAATAGAGAATAGGAATCTACTTCTTCACCATTGTAAGCTATCCATCAAACCACGGTGTTTTAGTGCTGTCTATGGAGTTAGGTTTCAGTTGCTGTAGTGGCACAAAGTCTGGGGAAACCATCTGCACATTTTTCTACTTTTTTTAAATTCTGAGAAGACTGTTACTGCCTAGACAGAAGCAGAAAATGAACTTAAGCAACCTTAAAAAGAATGCCGTGTATATATAATAATGCTCAATTAAAGTTTTTAAAAAAAATTTACAAGGGTTGCTTTGCATGAGAATGTATCAGATTTTTCTTTTTTTTGTAAAAGCCATTCTTTTTCAAAATCTTGAAGAAAGAATTGTTTCATGTATTACTTTGATAATAGCTTTCGTGGACTTAGAGTTTATATTTGTAATCACCTTAATTCCTTAATGAAACGGTAGACTAAGTGAACTAAATAAATAGTAATACACTGAAATCTGGTACGGTTGGAGAAGATGACAAGATTTCTTTTAATTTCAACAAGTATACTTTCTTGTTCCAAAGACTTAAATTCATCTAATGTAGTGTTATGTAGTGGATCTAATATGGCCAACACTAGAATATGATTTTTTTGGATATAAGTTATTACATAAAAACCAGAATAGCTCAGAAGATTAGATATACATCATATGGAAGGGGCTTTGTGATTTATTGTCTATCTACAGCAACACAGCAGGGAAAAGATTGTTGTATGTAATTGAATATGCTAATCAACTGTTGAAGTTGAAGAGATAATGCAGTGTTTAAATCGCTGATATTGACCAGCATATTGAAATCATTATGACTATCTTTTGGAAAATTATTCTTTATTTTGTTCACAAAGCTAGCATTCAAATTTAGGAAACATTATAAAGGAAGGGTGCTTTTGGAGAACACAACCAGCAGAGAAACCAATAAGGCCACATAAGGTCTTGGACCATACATGCAGCTCTTACTAAAATGGGTGAGAACTGCTTTAATCGAAAAACTCACCATTGATCACAGTGACAGTGTTCTTCCATGTGGAACAGCAGCTTTTAAGTTGGGTCTGAGCCTGCTCCAGCAGGAGGTGGTGAATGTGGTTGCAGTGTGGAGCCTGTTGTTTGCATGTTTGTTGACTGTAGTCCCCTTCTGGCTTAGTATTGGTGACCTGCCTGCTTGCGCTCAGGTGACTGGCTCAGCTGGTCCTGGTAGTAAGGAAGGATTTGTAATGCTTGTTAGCTCTGAAAACAGTGATACAAGTGTGTTTACCAATAGCTTGGAAACTCGTGTTATTGCTCAGACGTACAGAGGAAGGTGTTTTCTGCAGTTTATGCTTAAGCAGTAATATGAAGGGTTTTGTTTCTGAAATTGATTGCACTTCGCATCAGGAGAGAGAGTGAAAGGGATGTTCTAACGCATGCCTGGAGACAAAGTTGCCTGTTGAAGATCTTCTGCGCATCTGACATGGATGCTGCATGTTGTGTATTTTTTTTAGCTAGACATTCATAACCTCACCTGAAGGAATGTGAGTGGCTTCTTTGTGGGTATTTGATTATTGGGAAGAATTTGCGAAATCACTAGCTTTTGTACTCAAGTTGTCTTACTCCGAATCCTTTTCAAAGCAGAGCTTGTCTTGAGGCTAAGCCTGAACTGGAGAGGTTATTCCTCTGTTTGTGAATGACGTCAAACCAAAATGTTGGAGAGATCTACATCAGCAGATGAATATAGCACATAACAGACTTTGTTATAGGAGAGATGGCTATTTCCTTGATTCATATCCTTAACATGGTGTTCTGGTTACTAGGGGGATACAGCAATGTCAAGGAGTGCTCTTATTTTTAATAAGCAAATCCCTCTAGTAGGTTTCTGTTTAAAAAAAAAAAAAAGTCAACAACAAAAACCAACAAGCAGCAACAACAACAAAAAAAACCAACTAAAAATCCTTGTTAGTAAGGAACACTGAGCACAGTATCTAATGTTTGCTGTACTGCAGTGGCAACTGTTGGATGGAAATGTGATGGATTATTGGTAACTGAGACTCGAGATTGCATGGGGTGTGAAACAACTGCACTAACTGCTTTTGGGAGAAATTTCCAAAAGTGTGTCAGCAGCTTCTGTCCAGGCAAATGGTTTGTGAGCAGGTGGAGGGTGTTGTGGGTGAGGTTGCTGCTGTTGTGACTGCCTGTGAACGCTTCATTCACTTAATTCCAGTGAGGTGTGACATAGTATGATGTGCTTGTGTGTTTTACTTTTCAAACACTTAAAGTAGGGCAATGCAACATTGTGGTCGAGGTGATCATACTTCCCTTGTTAACTGTGAAGGGCAGAAGAGTAGCTGTGGGATCAGTGTTACTTCTTTTTAACTTCAGAAAAATGAGTGGAGAAGCAAAGAAAAAAAAATTCTTGCAGATAAATTCTGGTCAGTTGTGATATTGATAAATTTGAAGTTGGGAATTAATTATAAATTAGCTAGTTAGTACAGCTGTGTGCATTCTTCTGGTAATTTTTCAAACTTGAATCTGAAAAAAACCTGAGGTAGGAAGGAAACAAGATAACACAAAGCAGTGCAATTTGGAGACTTCCATCTTCTATAACAAAAGCATGTTCCTGGCAAAGCAGAGAGTTTCTGGAGGGATCTGACTGAAAGCCAGTGAAATTTCACATCAGTAAGAGTAATTGTGTTGGTTTAAATGTGCTTTGGAGCAAATTCTGTGTTATGCAAGGTCCTTCTCAAGAAAGTTGACTGTCTAGAAATAACCCTTTCTTATGCAACACATCTGAGAGTGGAAGAGAGCCCTATCTAATTGCTTCAGTGGCAAGAAATTCCTTCTACTGCTTTCATTCCTGTTGGCCTTACTGCACAGCCAAGGTTTCTGTGTTTCAGTGGATCTCTGCTGACTTAGTCACTTGTACCTGAGCAAACTGCCACAGACACAGCAGCTTTTTGTAGGTTTGAAAGGTGCCTTAGGGTTCTCTGCTGAGCTCCTAATAGTAAAAAAGCATCTTGGGAATGAGATGCAAAGCAGTTTGCTTCTTGAATCCAAGGGTAGTTTAATGGCAGATCATCTGAATCAGCAGGCTTTACTAGGAACTGACAGCATTTGGTGTGAAATCACTGAAATTCAGGGAAAGCGGAACCAGCAGAAGGACTTCTTTATTCAGTTTCCAGAGAGCTCTTCACTGGAGGCTGTGGAGGAGTGGGAAGCTTTACCAGGGTATCTTTACCAGTGGTCCAGGCTGGTAAAATATTTAAATAGCTCTTTGGATAAGGGAAAAAAAGTGGTTAGACAGAACAAAAATGAACAGCAATGAGCTAGCTTCTTAATGCTGTGGTTAAAAGACTTGATGGTGAGAATAAACTTCGGGTCAGTTAACAAATGTTAACAGGCAACAGGTGGTCTCTTGGCCTCCTGAGAGGAAAGTAACCTGGAGGAAGAGCACAAGGGTTCTTGTTAAGCCTTGTGGGCAAATGGTAAACAATATTATCTAGAAATCTTGTCACTGTGATGTAAATTAAATGTCATAATTGATCTGTTCAGCATCTACTGCCAGCTGCTCCACAGAGGTGCATTAAAATTCTGCCCATGATCTCAGATTCAATAGCATGTCCTTAGCTGCGCCACTGCCTATGAGCATTATGACTTACTGTGTTAACAGTTTTGTCATTAAGCATACAGAAGAAGGTTTAAAAAAAAATAAAAATTATATAATGTATGTTAATATTTAGTTGAGGTGATGCTACAGTTAAGTTGAACTCTTGTGCACTGGGCAGTATTTACTGTGCCAGGGTCACTTGGGGAGACTGGTAGTGCTTTATAGACACTTCCACTGTGCAGGTGGATTTCAACCAACAGCTGACATAAGTAACATGTTAAATGTCAGGTTCTTGGCCTTCTAAAGCAGGTGTGGGCCAGTTCTTAGTACACCACCAAACATGGCAGGTGGAGATCTTTTGTCTGATCTCAGCAGGAAACCAGACTACTGGACTAGACAGACCTATCCAGACTGTATGGCATATTTTGACCTTGGAAGTTACTCCTCTGTATTAAAACTGAAACCTATTTCAGCACTTCTCATTTGTCATGAGAATTGGTATCTTACTGCACCATTGTTCTGTGGATGTGATTTATTGCTTTTCATGTGTCCAGGAAACACACCGTTGGTGGGAAATTGCTCACTGGTATAGGGCTTAATTTTGCAGAAGTTTACGTACCCTGAAGTTTAGCTACCCCTTCCTTTGCTCAGGGGAGAATTAATTGTGTGTTAATGAGCTGCAGCAACTAGATATGGATTAGGTAAATTTTCAGCATAACATGAGAAAGTTGCCAGCTGGTTGTTGAATATGTAAAGGATATTTATTAGTATGTTTTTGCATGAGTAATGTTCAGTAGATGTAGCCAGGTTCTGAGTTTGTCTGCTGTCTTTTACACTGTGTAAGGTCCTAATGTTTACCACATCTAGTTCATAATTTCCAAAACTCTATTGCGTTGCAACCTTTGCAAACTTCTCCAGAAGTCCCCACAGTCTCTTTAAAGCTTTGACTTTGTTTAGGCCTCNAATGAGATGATCTGTTTGAGCAGCTGGTTTTAACCTCTGTGACATTTCTTGTTTAGGAAATAAGCCTCTGGTATCACTTTAGTACATGTTGTGATTTTGTTTTTTTCCCCCGTCCCTTCATCCTTGTTCCTATGGTAAATGTGTTTTTCATTCCTTCAGGTTAGAGCTAGCAAGGAGAGATCATAACTGAACTGCCGTGCCATATTATAGATTCTTAAACCATTCTTTGTTGAATGCAAATGTCTCTCTTCTTTTCTGACATCGTGTCTTTCACAACTGGGAGTGTGCGTGGGACTGAAGCCAAAGTGGAATAAACTCTCATTTCCCTCTTGAGAATAGAAGATTATTTGGCATCATCAGTTGAAGGTCACTTGCAGCTCTCGTTCTCCAGCATTTGTGTTTCTTTTTTTTCTGGCACTCCTGAGATGCTTGATAGCTTGGAGATATTTTAAAGATATCTCAAGTTTATTTCAGTTCAGCTCTCCATGGAATGGAGGCGGTTGCCTACATGTTCCAGATCACAGTGCTCATTTTTTGATGATTTATTTGTTTCTTTCCTGATAATAAACTGATTATAAGAAGAAACTTTATTCTAAAAGTGCACCCAGACTACGATGTGGTTCACAAGTTTGTTTAGCCAATGACAATTTGGGTGACTGAGCAGAGCTCCGCAATGCACAGAGGTCCTGCGTTAATTGCAGATAGTCATTACTCCTGTAACACTTCAAGGACTTCAGATGTAATTTGGGAGGTATCGGACATGAAACGACTTACGTAGTGGTGTCGAAATGCAACAAGTCGTTACATGCAACAGTGAGTTTAGTAGGCTGGTGCGTTTCTTACAGTACCTACACATTTTTTTTGCGCGGCATAAGGGTGGATACACTGTGGTCTGCAATGTGTGGGTTTTAGTATAAAAAGACTTGAGACTTTCAATGGAACCAAGTGCTCTCTCTGAGCTGCTCAGACAAGATGCAGACATTGGGCACTAAATGTTCTGAACAAAATTACCTTCTGTTGTAATTCAAAGCAGATGTAATGAAAGACTTTTGCCAATACTCAAGCATATAATCATCCCTAAGTGAACACAATCAGATCCATTGGAACAGTTATTCTTTGTGTTTACTGGCGATTTAAAAGTGGGAGGAGAAGAGGAAGAAACTAGAACAAGAATGAAAAGCTGACCTTGACTTTGTGACTGGTGTTTTAAACTTCTCACTGTGGGCTAAGCGATGTTTCCTTCTCTGTCCACCATCCTATCTATTTTTGCAGGTTCTTGCAGGTGCTTGCAGGATGTAAGTAGTGTTATACATATATTGAACAGCTGCACCTGAGTAGGAGTCAGATTTGGCTGTATCTTTTCTGTAAGTACCTCAGACAACACTAGCAAGGTGTATTTGCTGCGTGTAGCAAGAATTCTTTGTAACACATCTCACATCTTACACTGCACGATGTGAGTAGGTATTAGACAGCAAAATGTGTACCATACAGCTGGAATACACAGCCCTTGGCCCTTCCTGGAGAGGGGAGAGGTGGTGTGTGCACCATTGAATTTCAGACAGGCAAGTCGTCTTCTTGTCTAAACTAATTCAGAGGTTTCCTTTTCGTGTTTAAAGACCCCTTTTTTGTTTGTTTGTTTGTTTTACGTGGCATTTACCATGAAGAGTACATTATCTGTGAGAAGGATTTCTTTAAACATAGTAAAGAAGCAATTTTGACTGCATTAGCTTGGACTAGATATAATGCTGACAAATGTTACATTGTAAAACTTGTGCAGCTCAGGAATTAGTTCTAGTTTGCTCCTAAATAACTTGTGATAAAGTGTTAGGAGCACAGTACCATCCGGAAGGGGATTCAAACTTGCCTTTGAAGATGAACCCCCTGAAGTCTTAGAGCTTTTTGCATCTTTCTGTAANACAGATGTGGCAAAGAACACCTTCATGAAACGATAATTTTAATGGTTTTACTACTGACTCTGCAGTGTGCAGAGGAAGGATTTTAATTTCTAGAATGTCTTGTCTCATACAGCAAATTCACTTTAATTACAACTTCTTCCTATATGCCCATTCTGAAAAATGAGAAAAGGATTGGAGGCAAAGAGGTTTCATATGGGTTGATTGTTCTGTCACGCCAGGGCTCACACTGCTCTGGTATTTCTCCTGTGCTTTTTCCCCTTACTCTACATGCATGCAACAGTGAGAAGTACCTGGGAGTACCAGGCGCAGTGGTTTGACATAAACATGGCTGGCTTAGGACAAGCTGCTTTATCTCTTGCTGCAGCAATTCATCCTCTATGGAAAAGGACTGGCTCTCGTTCTGTGTTTCTTGTAAGGATACATTAATTAGTGTTTCTAATGCATTTAGAACTGTGGGAAATGTGCAAGAATAAAATGACTGCTTTTCTGTCCTCTAGTGAATGATTGTAATTCTTGTTGTAGATGTGCTAACGTAATTCAGAAGTGAAAGCAAGTCAGTAATAAATCCATGGAATAAGATTTATGATCTAGTAATTTTGTTCCTAACAGTTGGACTTGCTTGGTGCCCTCATGAAGATTTTTTTACTTGGTTCACTTTCATAGCCTGGGAGAAGGATTTAATTTTAGAAGTTTCAGTTGACAGAGACATGCTGGTGCTAGATATGTATTTCAGATCCTTGTCATTGTACTCTATTTTTAAATTGAAGTGCCAGCCAACCTAATGAGCACAGCTTGTGTCTATGCTGGGTGTTGTACCTCTGCGCTGGGAAGCTGAACTCTTCCAAGCGTTAGCACAAGGCCACTAAATTTACTTCTGTATTTCTTCTAATAAATGAAGAGAAATGCTCTAGCAAGTGCTTTTCTATATCACAGAACTAAAACTGGTCACAAAAACAATGCTTCTCCCTATAGAGGTCTGCTCAGGCATTGGCAGTTGTTAAGATGCTTGCCTATCAGCAGCCACTTGAGAAAGAATTTTAAATGGCCTTGTGACGTCAAGGAGACCCAAGAAAATATAGTCTGGTGCCAAATTACCTCCATCATTGAAAGCATGCAGTAAGAAGTAGATAACACAGAAATAAATATTTTGTGCAATAGCTGTCTAATGATACGCTCCAGCGAGTCCAATAAGTGAGGTTGCCTGGTGTAGGAATAGCTAAAGATGAACTTCCAGACCCTCATTTTTTAATTTATGATTAATGAAAGCCCACCCTAATCCATCTGACGTCCTGCTGTCTGGACAGAATGTCTGCGGGTGGCTTGGACGTTGCGGAGGGAAATGCCCTGACCAAATTGCAGCCTACAAAAGTGAACAATTTCAGTATAATGGATAAAAAGCTGAATCTCTTGAATGAGAAGATGGACAAACTCTT
>VXAV01006829.1:124555-135844 GCA_013399715.1 Alectura lathami | reverse complement strand
CTTGGCTGTAACTGTTATTTTTGTGTTCCACTGTCGTTTTTAGGCCAAAGATAAGCCTGAGGAGAGTGGTGCAAAACCTAAGCATGTACTTAGTAACAGAGGAACCCAAACTGAAAGCAGGAAGCCTTCTGAAGGTATGTATCACTCTAGGCATGCTACAGTCTGATTCTAGAATGTGCAGCAAACTAACTGGAAACAAAATAGCCTGCAATTTTCCGCTATTTGAGTTACTGGGATATTGTTATGGATGTATTATTGAGAAAATAAAGATGTTCTCCCCTTCTTTGTAAGAACATCTATCCCCTAAATCAAACTCCACAAAAACCTTGAAGCTCATGAAATTAAAAGTAGCATCGTAGCGTGGCTACACTGTGTCCTTGTTTTGGTGTTACAGCTATCTGAATTGACAGCAGTACTTGTTCCGCCACAAAGGTGTGGCCGTACCGCATTGCAAACTTAAAGTTTTTGCCTTAATGCAACTGAACCACCCCTCTCCCACTCTGCAACAGGGGCATGTTGATGTTGGGAATAACTTTTTTCTTTTTTGATTAACAAGTTTCATTGCCATGTCAGGGCTAGATTCCTGTTTAGCATGTGGCTGTCTGGGCGTGGCCATGTTGTGTCCATTATTAATGCCAATGGAGTTACAGTGGGGTGAACATGATATTGAGCAGACCTTGTCATGCTGTTGTCTTCAAAAAATGCCAGTGAATCCTTTTAATTATGGACAGTCTCTTTTTTAGCTTCATTTAGGAAGTGACAAAAATAAGCAGGCAGCTGGTTGCAGTTATGAGTTGAAAGATACACAAGTCTGTGAACTAATCTGGATAGCCTGTGTGTGCTGAACCGTGAAAGAAGTTACCATAGAAACTCCTATTAATATGCACAATCATTGTCATGAGAGTGCTGAAGAACCTTCTTTCTCTTGTGGAAGAGCAGCTAAGATGGTGATTAAGCCATAATAACAGCTGTCTGAGGCCTGGTGTAAGGATTTTAAACCTTTCAGTGGATACTTTGTTGCTACAGTTCAGAAGTACATAACTGCATAAGTTATTTTGAATGGGTGTGTTACCTTACTCCCTCTCTTGTTTGCTGTCACTTCTGTCATGAATAGCTTATTAATAGTGTGTTTTATTCAGAGACTAAAAGTGTGAAAAAGCTGGATGAAAACAGTGGAGCATGTGAGAAGGTGAACGCTTCTAGTGCTGTTGCCCACAAAGCTGACTCCAAGCCCCAAGCTAGAGAGAGAACAGCACAGCAGCAAGCGGTGGAAGGTACTGGCAAAACACAGAGCTCTAAGAGCTGTCAACAGCAGAAGGATGTTGGTGTCAGAGCTTTGAATCAGCACAATGGTCTTCCCTTCATAAATCAAGATCACGTAGGCAACCAAAATGTTCCCGTTAAAGCACACGATATGGACGGAGCCCCACGCCTAAAAGAGTGCCACAGGCAGCTTGTTCATCAGAAACCCAGAGAGAATGAAAACAAACCTCTATCACCAAGTACGGCATCTGAGGAAGCTGTGCCCTCCGCATCCCAGGCTATATCTGACACAGGGTGTGAAGTGACACATACCAGGTAATGGCCTTGCTGGTAGTTTTCTGTATGATCTGAAACCAGTTCACGTGTTAGAAGGATTTAAAAAAAAAAAAAAAAAAAAAGATTATTAAAGGAAGAAGCTCCTGCGTAGCCATGATCCAGGAGAAAAATGGCCATGCTGGGAAGGGTGCAGTGAGACCTTAAAAATGGTTAAGGCAAAAAGCTCAAAGCACCAAAACCCAAGGAGTTAGAGGGCTAGATATATGGGAGATTTGATGTGATAGGGGCTACTGTGTATTAGAGATGGGAATGTGACCACCCTTCTGTAGCTCAAGTAGATGGACTTCTATAAACCATTCCTGTCATACCCCTCTGTTTCTATAAACGTGAAGCTGAAAGGAGTTGGAGATGTTTACTAGTGTATGACAGAACTGTACAATTTGTTTCATTTGATGTCCCCTGTGTTTTCAAGGCTTTTTTCATGCATTGGTCATCTGCAGATAAGACCACATTGTTCATTTTTAAATTTCTAATAGTCTAATATTTTCCTCAGATAAGTGTTTTGTAACGTCTTTAAAAGTCCTTTTCCTTTTGAATTATTTATTCGAGATTTGATTTTAATTCAATTAAAAAAAAAAACAAAAACCCTACCAACCAAGTCGCTACAGATGCCAATTGTATGTCAGATTTCAAGTGTCCCACTTTCTCTGTTGGGGCTGGCAAATATATTTATTATATATGTGTGGGTATGAATGCTCTACGCATTCACACATGTATAAATATATATGTGCATTACTGTGTGTGCAGTTATTCTATTGCTTGTGTGTACAAGTTGATGTCTGAAGCCTAGACAAGAATGTGACGCTACTTTAATTTGAAAACTTTGAGTTTATATCAGTACTTGCAAATACAGGGCAGACACCTAAATCTTTCTGTGCAGCAGGTGAGTGTCTATTGGGGTTATAGCACTCCTCTAAAGCAAACAACAACAACAATAATACTCAAATGAGTGAAGTTGCCCTGATGAGGCTTCACAAGAGAAATGGCATGTTGCAAAGGCTGGTGCATTGGATTGTCTTCCTCCTAAGAGGCTGAGTATAAAGATGTGACGGGAGAAACTAGAAGGTTTCACCATCATGGCCTCTTCTCCAACATTCAGGAACAAATTGTGTACATGTCTTGTTTGCTGTAGGCCCTTTGCTTCAATAGCTGGAGTGGGTCTATGCCACCTCAGAGACTCCTGCCTTTAGGTTGGCTCAAGGTGTTTGTGAAGCAGCTGATAACCAGTTGCTGTTATCACCTTGGCACTCAGTGCTGGTTGATATGCCAGGGGTGAATGTGCAGACAGCAGCTTCTGGAGCAGCTGGGTGGTTTGGATAGAGGGGGGTATGAAAGTCCCAAAGAGTTTGGTTTAGAGAGGTGAGAGGCCAACAGATAACCAGAAGGCAGAACCTAGAGTAAATCCCAGAGGAAGGCAAGCCTCCTGAACAAGGTATGTCTTATGCTTGTGGGTGTGAAGTCACATAAGTGTGGTAAACGCTTCTCTAAAATGAATGTAACTTCTGATGAAGTCTGTAAGCCTGCTCAGAAGTGTCAAAGGAACATTGAGTTCTCCTGTTTGGAGATATGCCCAAGAGTCTTATCAGGTTGAGGCTTGTCTAGATAGCAGTGGAAGTCTTTGCTCAGAGCAGTGTTCAGTGCTCTGACAGCTCACTCCTGGTGCAGTTTAGATTCATAGCACAATACAGAGTGTTAAAGTTGCTAAAAATGAAGCATTTTGTCTCCTATTATGTAGAAGTGGAAACAATTTCTTCTACATATTTTGTAATGATAGCTCCCCTGGAAGAGGCGATAACTTCTGAGAAATGAGGAAAATGTTTAAACTTCGATAGTAGCTGGAATGCCAAGGAAAACAGTATTTATGAGGTGAGAGAGTTTATGAATGTTATGTTTTAACAGAAAGATGTGGAAAGAATGCTGTCCCATCAGACAAACACACATTTGAGTGTGCAAGTCAGCCCAGTCAGCTGGAGGAGGAGGACTGGGATGGGTGCAAACATTGAGTTTTGTAGAGGTGTAAGAGATACTCAGCCTGTAATTGGTGAAGGCAATCACTGACACCTCTCTGCCCAGAGGAGTGAGATCTTGTTAGACCAGCTGTAATAGCTGCAAAAAGTGGATGAGTTTTCAAACGGCGGGGTTAGCACCTTGCAGTTTGAGACATTTTGTGTTCAGGGAAGGCAGCACGTACACAGATGAGGACACATAAGAAGCATCAATATGGTTTTTGGTGCTTTCCCCTTAGTGCTGTATTTCCTAAGAGGATTGATATTATTGGATTTCTTTGATACTGTAAAAGTTTGCATTTTAAGAAGTTCCTAAGTTTTCTTCTATAAGTTATGACAGCAAGGCTAGCCATCTGTGTGAAATGTCAACTGTTCGCTCTGCAGGATAGCCAGCAATGTGCATGTGACTGAAGTGAAGGAGAAGATTGAGATGATCAAGGAAGGAAGCTCAAATGATCACAGACATAAAAGTTCCAAAGTAAAACCCCCATCCTCCGTATCTGCAGAAGTGGAAGGAAGTAAACAGCTGCCTGGTAAATCAAAGCTTGAACAGAGTCCTAAGAACATCAGCACTGAACCAAATCAAGAAGTGAAAGGAGACAATAAGCAAAATGAACTTTCACCAAAAACAGGGAAGCAACAGCCATTACTGAACAAGCCCAAACCAGGCAAGAACACTGAAGACAAGTCAGAATTGAAATGTAAGCCCATAGTTTCACAAAATACTTCTGCAACAAAGCCAAAGAAATATGTGGGGATAGAAGTGAAAATCCATCAAGAAACAGTAAAAGCAGAAGATTCCTTGACAGTTTCCAACTCTGAGATGACAGTTTCCAACTCTGAGTCTGCCTGTTCAGGAGGAAGTGAAAATGATGCGGGTCAGTGTGCAGGAACGACGCGGGAGAGCACTAGTTCGTCGGAAGCTAGCAAAGAGCTTTCCACACAGGATGAGGTGGTCGTTGGTAAGTTGCTTATACTTAACTTTGGAAACTTTGCACTGAGTTTGTGCTACCCATGTGCATTATATATAAAGTAATAACTGCAATAGTGCTTACTGAGCAACCTGCATCTTACAGTTCAAGAGCATTTACCTAAACACCACAGACGGGTTTTACTGTATCAAAACCAAGAAAAGTAACATTCCTGCAGTTTAATAGTAGTTTTCCTTTTAAAAGGCGTTTTGGGGTAAAAATTTCCTTTCAAATAAAATTAAATAGAACATGATTTGACAAAATCCCTTCAGATAGAGCATTTATTCGTTAAGATAAAGTAAATGAGGTATCCTTTTGCAGAAGGGAGAGCAACAGAGTATTGCAGGAGGAGTATCTTGCTTAGTCTTTGTACTATTGGGCAGTTAGTTTGTGCAGCAGTCTGTGGCTGACCTGTCTGGGTGTGTGCATCGGTCCCTGGCAATTCTTCCTTAGAGCCCTAATGCCACAGAGGAGCTGAGCGCTGCCGTAGGGGGATAGCTGTGTTTGTGTATTTGCTGTCCTAGCTCTCCCTCAGCAATTCCTCTCTGAGAAACTCAGCTTGTCCCTTCAGGAACAGTAATGCTGAAGATGAGGGGAGTGCAAGTGTATGGTTTTGAGGAGCTGTAGGTACCAGGAGCATGAAAGGCAATTGAGACTTCTCATTATTCTGAGCAAATACAACAAAGCGACCTATGTGTCCTGTGGACCCTCACATTGGTGTGAGGGAGGTGAAGCTGCAGTGACTTGCGGAGAAATGTCGGTGACCAGGTTTCCTCCTCTTTAGATGACAGCCCTTCTCCCGCAGCTCCTTTTGAACATCGGATAGTGAACGTCAAGCTAACAGAGGTGACAACGTGCTACTCCGTGAGTCGTCACGAAGTCCTTGGGGGGTAAGTCTCCCTGTTTCTCATGCTGTACTGCAGGTAGTGACTAATCATGAAGAAATGCAGTCAGCTCAGGAACTGAGGTGATCTTCAGATGGCTCCAAGGTGTGTACTGGCGAGGCATGTGCAAGCCCACTGCAGTCAGAGCAGGTTCTTTATGAGTCAGGGTGCTCACTCCTATCCTGCCGCAGCCTGGGGAGTGCCAGATACCAGCTCGCTTCTTGACTCTACAGTTTTGAGTGGAGCAGAAGGTGATTCAAATGTATCTAATGTAACTATTTCTGGTATATTTTTTGAATATTGTTGGTTTTGATAGTTACTTTCTATACCATTCTTAGTACTTTTAAGCCTTGTAGAAGTTGGTTGAAACTGAAACCAGAGCGAGAATAAATTTGGCCTAGGATTGTAAACCAGTGAGAGAGAATGCAGATAGGATGTCAGGTCTTTCCATGCCTCTTCATCCTCCAGACTTTTTGGGCTACCATAGATGCCATAGTATCAGTCTGCCTGTGGGGCACCTCCACAGCATTTAAAGATCACTGGTTTCTGCATCAGTTCCATTTTCAGACTCCTGACTGTGCTTTTGGATGACTATTAGCAATTCTTGTAATATTCCTGGCCACAGATGGAGTCATGAGAAACCTGTAACCTCCAGGCAGACATATTCAGAGCATTTGAAGTCAGCAAAGCCCGTTAGGGGTCAGGGAGCTTTCAAAATCTTTTTTCCATGCTGAACATCACGTTAAAGAAAACTAAGGGGAAAAGTTATAATTATGTTGACCTTACACTTAGTCTTCAGTCACTGGAAGTCTGCAGCTGCTTCAGCCTTTGTATTCTTCTATACTTACTTATCTGACAAGAAGGTTTGATTTACAGGCTAATCCAAGTATGAATATGGCTTAAGTATAAGCCTGATGATGCAATAGCAGAGAAGATGATGTTTAGAAATCATCCCATGGGGCAGTAATCTATGTGGGTGACATGGGGGAGAATTCACAACACGCAAGAAATGCGGTCTGTGGAGTGGCTACAGTTACTGGTGTTAGTCATTTTGAAAGTTATGAGATCAAGACAGAAATATCCTTGTTAATATACCCACTAACACATCACTGAAGGACAGCAAGTGGGTACAGTTACAGAACTGAAAAAGAATATCATCAGGTCATCATACCACAGTGAAATGTAGTAACACGAAGGGGGCATAATATTTTAATGTATGCATTGAACAACTGGTTGGAAAGATAACACTAATCCTTCATAAGCTGAGAGAAGGAGGACATTCATGCTGCTGGGCACCTGATTCTGCTCACTTTGTACTGTGCTATTTTTAATCGATGATGAGAATAGTTTGAAAAGTTTCTGCACTGAACTGTGTTGTTTTCCCAGCTTCTGCTTTGTATCAACAGGGGCCGTTTTGGGCAAGTTCACAAGTGCACAGAAATATTGACTGGTCTGAATTTGGCAGCCAAGATCATAAAAGTGAAAGGAGCAAAAGAAAAGGTAACTGAACCTAAACGAGCATCATGTAAACCGCGCGTATTGCGGACACCATAACACCACGTCACTGTATCACCCCGTAAGAGTCAACTCCTCATTGCGCAGTATCAAGTACTGTAAAATCTTAGTAAGCAGTAGCTTGGGCTTCATATGACTGTTGGTCATTTCCAGTGCTTGTGGTTAAGCCATTTGTGCACATGAGACCTGTGGCTGCTGTAGTGTTTAAAATAATTGTATTTGAGTATATTGGAATTAAGGACCATATCTGCTCATTTTTTTTGTTGTTACTTTTTCAGGAGGAAGTAAAGAATGAAATTAACATCATGAACCAGTTAAATCATGTGAATCTGATCCAGCTTTATGATGCCTTTGAAGCCAAAAATAATATCACTTTGATCATGGAATAGTAAGTTTAAATGATCTCAGAAACTGTCAGATCTTGAGGTTTGCTTTGTTCACTAAAGGAATTGGAAAACAATAATTCTGAGGTGTGAAAAAGACTTGCATGGCTTTTCAACCTACAAGAGTGGAAAAATACACATTTTAAAAGCAATTTTTTCATTTGAGTTTAACATGCAGGCCCCAATATTGTTCCATAGAAGTGCTCTCCACATGGTATAGAAGTCCACAGAAGTGGCGTGTTTTGAATTGAAATAGAGAAAGACAGAGAGAAAGGAAGAGAGAGATTCATTATGTGCATGGTCTGCCCCCTTTTGAATAATTTGAGAATTAATAAAAATGCCTTTCCATTTGCATCTAAAGAAAAATTTTGATCTAGATCGAATATGGATTTGACAAGAGGGAGATTTCATGGAGTATTTTCCTCTTTTTTTTTGTACTTTTAGAAACTGAATTTCCATTACAGCACAAATGGTTAATGATATGAAAGAAAAAAGGAAATGAATGAAATAGGAAATATAAATAAGACATCTAAAATGTGTATATTACAATTATAAAAAAAAATAGAATTTTTACCTTGCAAGACCTTGTCAGAACCGTATGTGTGATGTAATGTTCTTAATTTTTTTGTGCAGAATTAATTTCAATTGTCAGCTCTGTTAATACAGCTTTCAGTTTTAGAAGTTTCATTCAATACATTCTATAGGTTGAAGAGTTACTTTCTCGAGCCTAACAAGATGAGTGAGTAATAAATACTTTGGTACTTCCTGTAGGCTCTCCGGGTCCCCATTAGGTCTCAAGGTTGTGTGGCATTGAATTTAGGTTTGATTCTCCCCCCTCAACTCTCTTCCAAATGTTAGCAACAGTTATTCCAGTTTGGAGGGTACGGGAGATTGGTATTTAATTTCACACTCAAAAATAAGCCTCTTGAAGTCATTCAGAGTACAGGTGTGCTTTATACTGGATGTGTTGTTAGGACGTGTGCTAAATTAGAACCAAAGTTTCCAACTTGGAAGTAAATTAAGCTAATGAGGAATTCTAGTGTTTTTAACAGTTCTTTGTCAAAATTTTAGTCTTGATGGTGGTGAATTATTTGACCGGATCACAGATGAAAACTACAATCTAACAGAGTTGGATGCNGCTACTTGCACCAGCATTATATTCTGCATTTAGATCTGAAGGTCAGTAATTCATACTCTCCACTCATTAGTGATGCGATGGTTTGGACCACTGCAGTCTGTAACTGCAAGAAGAGAATTATTTCTGATTTCATTGACTTATCTCAAAGAAATAGACTTCCTTAATGCAATAGCCACAGTGAATGAAGCTCTAGAGTTCCTTTTTTTTTTTTTTTAATTTCAATGTCTATCTGGTAGCTAGCTTGCTTGCAATAATGAAATAAACCAGTTTCTGTGCTTTTGCTGCTGTTAAATCTGTGTGAAATTAAACTGTGTCCTCTTCTTGTTTAAAAACCAACCAAACGAACCCAAAACCATCTTCAGGATAGAAATGCCTTCAGCCTTTCTTCCACTCCTTTTCACTTGTAACTGTGTTCAAATACCTTTTCAGTCGTCTTCCTGCTTGTACTGTTTACTGCCTGGATCTGAACTGCAGTAAAACTGCAGTTTTTTCCTAATGATCCCTTAACTGATTTGGGTGAAAAGAGATATTTTCTTGTTTATACAGTGCCTTACGCAAATTATATTACACCTAGTTGGCCTGTAGACAGCTCTGCAGTTCTGGGTTTGGAATTCCATCCCCTTCTTTGAAAAACAGTCACGTGAGAGGGGAAAAAAAAGTACTTTTCCTCTGTCTTCATGGACAAAACAGAGGATGCATTTGACATGTTTCTTGTGTCTTTTTATGGAGAAACTTCTATAAATCCAGTGGATAAACTGTACCCATCAGACTGACTATCATTTTACAAAGGAGCAGAGGGTTTTCCATTTCAAAATCTGTTCATCTTCTATGGTGAAATACAGGGATATTGTTACACAGGAAGAGAAGTTGAACTTCCTTATGGGAGATCCAAAACCAAACCTTTCACTAACTCGGTATGCCAGTCAAATCCTTGTTTCCCATAATAGAAGTAGAAGGGAAAAGAATAATCCTCAAGATTACATCTGCAATTTGAGAATTTTTTCACTCTTGCTAGATTTCGGTCATACATTTAACTGAAAATACTCTCTTCTCTTTTTGTAGCCTGAAAACATATTATGTGTGAATCACACAGGAAACCAGATTAAAATTATTGACTTTGGATTAGCAAGGAGGTAAGTCTTCAGTTAAGAACTTTTTTTTTTTAAAAAAAGCCCAGCAACATATGTTTTTGGTAGTTCTTGACATGTTTTTATGCATTTGGTGGCCCTAAGATGATTCTCATATGTGAATGAGCTAAATGCTATGCTGCTGCAGGCTTGAGTTCTCTGCTCTGTGCATTAATTATCTAATTACTTTTTCAAATAATGTTTCTGTTGGGTAAAGATACACTGCTGTTCTAATTATCTCAAAACGATTCCCCTTGTAGAGCTTTTACTCTAGAGACTCCATGAAAGTGCTCAGAGACTTTGACTGCTGGATGTTATTGTGCAGGTTCTAGTTGTGGAAATTATCTGCTAAACTAAAAGTTTGGGCCATCCCATGTGAAACATAAAGCCCTCAGAGAAATAGGGGCTTTTCACCATTCTTTTACTTTGTTTGCCTGAGTTGCTTTGAGGAAAGCTGAAGGAGCATGAGTTAGTTCCCCTAGAATCAAAATGAATGACTCCTGTTGGTATAACAAGAAAAACATTTCTTTATTATTTTGTAAACCCTTTGAGGCTCTTGTTAAACCTGGTATGCACATGTGTAGATTTGCCATCATGTATGTATCAAATTCTGGAATCTATCCAAGGACTCTTATTTTAGAAGATTTTTTTTCAGAAACATTTTATGAAAGCAGATGGTTACACTGAGGCAAATTATTAATTTTTTTTTTTTAAACAAAATATTCCAGGAAACTGAGATGTAAAAGCAGTGCTTCAGTTGTTTTCTGTCTCTGGCTATAGATATAACTCCAACTGCCATCAGTAAAACTTCTTACTGGATCAGTGTCTGCACCCTTCACTTTTAAGTAATAAATCAGACTCATTTTCTCCTTACATGGATCATGGTTTTACTTGTTACCAAGCCCAAATAACCCTCTTCAGAGTCCTACCTTAGCAGTTATACTTCAATCATATCTGTTATACAGACCTTTACCCTGAGGTGTAGCTGGGCATAGCTCACTAAGCGAGTGCTCTCCAAACCTGTTTTAATGGAAACCTTTTTTTATGTTGGGCAACATCTGCAGGGAAGCATCCTTTGGAACCTGGCAGAGAGTAAAGCTGCTATCACTCTGAGAGAGGCTTTGCAGGTTTTATTGCCCTTGGTCTTCCTTCTGGTTTTGCTCTGGCAAGGGGATAGCTGATGCTATTATACCTGCAGTCACAGCAAAATTTACAACTTGATTCTTTTAAGACCTTAATGCTGTCCTGGTTGTCTAGGTGACTCTGCTATGCATGCTTTTTTTTTTTTTTTTCTGCCATGCCTTAATTTTTATAAATGAGAGATTTGTTTCCCCAGCATGCTCTCAGCATTGATGTCTGTCCCTTTCTGGTAAAGGTACAAACCTTGTGATAAACTGAAGGTTAATTTCGGAACTCCAGAGTTCTTGGCTCCTGAAGTGGTGAACTATGACTTTGTCTCCTTCCCAACAGACATGTGGAGCATAGGCGTCATCACATACATGTTGTAAGTAACCCTGTGAGGGGTCATGGCGGTGGCACTAAAGGCTCTCTTGAGAACACACCAGTGGAGGGTGTCTGCAGAGCAGGAATGCAGCAGCCACTGAGCCCATCTGGATAGGACTCCTCCTAATTCATTCTGATTTAAAAAAAAAAAAAAAAAAAAAAG
>VXAV01006829.1:113207-124086 GCA_013399715.1 Alectura lathami | reverse complement strand
TTTGTTTAAATTTGTTAGCCAAAAATTAACTCAAGTAATGAATTATTGAAACAGTAAGTCTGGGCTTAGAGATTAATTGAAAACACTATGCTATTGTTCAGAAACCGTTTCAATTCAAGGCAAACTTGGATAGTGACTGTAGTTTAGGAAAACTCTTGAGCCCTCTGGGAAAGCACTACAGTACATACTGAGATTCCTGCTGAATTCGTTTTCTTAGAGATCCATTAACAGTGCTCTCTGACTTAGCTGAGTGAGCTGCCAGACAGTAACACTAACAATGCATTTCTTTACTGCTCCAAACTGTTGGCTTAACTTGGCAGGAACTGAGAAGTAGAACCCTCATAATTGAGAGCACTTTCTCTTGAAAAGCTAGCCAAAATTGTAAAGGAGAGGATTCAAAGGAGGAGAATTTCATCTTGCATGTAACTACTTATCACTATCACTCACTCCATTTTTTTTTTTTCTCCTTTCTAAGGCTCAGTGGCCTGTCTCCATTCTTGGGAGAAACTGATGCAGAGACGATGAATTATGTGGTCAATTGCAGCTGGGATTTTGATGCAGAAGCATTTGAACAGCTATCAGAGGAAGCAAAAGATTTTATTTCCAAACTACTCGTGAAAGAGAAAAGGTACCTCCTCCTCTGATCCTGAGGACAGTAGCATCTAACAACATTAATTTCCTCCTAGCTCACTGTTTGAATTACAGCCAACAATGAGAACTTCCTGTGTGCCATTTTTGTTTGCTATGTCTGTGCTTACTGGGTAGTTCCTCGGTGATCCCGAAGCCCCAATTTAAAGGGCAAACGTCTGCGTACCTTGACTGAAAAAGGCTGCCTTTCACAGCAGCATCTGCACAGGCAGAACAGAGGGAATCTGGAAGGATTTGCTGTGATATTCCTTTTCAGAGTAAAAGCTGTTTCTTTTGTTACTTTGGAGTCTTAAAAACCGTGACATAAATTGTAAAAAATGTTTCTTGAATGCCACAGAGGATAAATGGAAGCTACAGCTCTGACAATGTGCATAGTGTTCTTCTACAGTTGTCCAAATACATTTGGTAGATATTAAGGAGCATTTGGGATTGAACTCTGCATGTGGCTTCTCATTTTTGACTCAAGTGAAATAAAAAATGATTGTACATATGAAATGATGAGAGAATGAGTGATATTGATGTCAGATGATGGCTATGGGTTTGGGGTAAGCGGCTAGAAAAAAATTTTCTCTCACTGATTAGCAATACAAAACTAATCAAAACAGGAAATGATGCACACAGTAAAGCAGATTGTGTTCAGGGGGAATTAAAAGGAGTGCGTAGAATATTAACATCTTCCAGATCGTTACCTAAACTAGACAAATCAGTTATTCAGTAAATCAGTAGCAGGCACAGAATAAGCCTGCTCTGTCAGGTCAGATAACACCACAAATATTTTTGCGTGCAATGATCCTCTCAGCAGTCCTTGATCCATGTACCAAAACTTTACATAAACTGATGAACCTGTACAGCTGCTGCTTCAAAACAAAATCCAAAAAAGGCAAAACAGAGTATTTCAGCTCAGGACAATCAACCTACTGCAGATCCCTTCAGCAGCTTTTCACACAACAGGCTCCATAAATTGGAGAGTACAGGATGTCATTAGAACCCTATGCACTGGGATGACCAGCGTCTCAGGAAGCCTTTCCTCTCACTTGCATTGGTTTATTTAAGGCAAACATTTATTTGATCTGTAACGTTGAGGAGCACAAGGCTCTGAGAACATGGCAAGAGGGTGGCTGTGTTTACATGGTAAGATTTCGTTTCCTGCAGCTCCCGGATGAGTGCAACGCAGTGTCTGAAGCACGAGTGGTTAAACAATCTGCCTGCCAAAGCCAAGAAGTTCAAGCTTCGCCTGAAGTCCCAGTTGTTGCTGCAGAGTTACATGGCTCAGAGAAAATGGAAGGTAATTAGGCTAAGCCTGGAAAACCTACCTCCAGAGGGAAAATCAGCAGGGGGAAAAAACGCAGGCAGGGCCGNGAACTTTTTTTTTTTTTTTTTTTTTTTTTTTTTTTTTTTGAATGTTGACTCACTTCTACTCATTTCTTGTAAATACGAGTTTGGGAAGTTTCCTTCTGAGTAGTAGTTGAAGTTTTACGTTTTTTTTTTTTCTTTACAAGTTCAGAGGCTTCAAATGCTATTTATCTTACTTTAAATGTTTTTTTCTTTTCATAATGGAGAAATTTTTGCATTGACAACAGTTGCATTGTTCTGTTCTCACTACAGGGCAGGGATGCAACATAAGGCAGTTTTGTCTCCCACTGCAGAGAGCAGCAGTCTAGGAGAGTGGAAAAAAAATGAGGCTTAACCACATCCAGAGAACTCCCTTGAGCTGCCAGCAAGACTTTGCTTAATGCAGCCTGGGATACCATTAGCCACCTTTGTGGCAATGGCACACTGCTGACTCATGTTCAACTTACTGTCTGCCAGGACCCTTAGGTCCTTTTCTGTAAATCTGCCTTTAAGCCAGTAGCCCCCAGCATGCCCCAGGTGCAGGACTCTGCACTTTCCTTTGTTGAACAACATGAGGTTCCTCTCAGCCCGTTCCTCCAGCCATTGGAGGCCCTTCTGGAGGGCAGCGTGACCCTCTGGCACATCAGGCACTCCTCCCAGGTCTGTGTCACCAGCAGAGTTGCTGAGGATATGCTCTACCCCATCATCCAGGTCCTTTATTTAAGATGTTAAACAGGACTGGACACAGTATTGACCCCTGGGGTACACCACTAACCACTAGTTACAAGCCTCCAACTAACTTTGTTCCAGTGATCAACGAGCACCCTCTGGGCCTGCCTGTTGGGCCAGGTTTCAACCACGTCAGATTTTTGGAGATTAACATGTTTTGGCACTGGTTGCTGTATAATCACTCTTTGAAGAGCAGAAAACACAGCTGTTTTACACTGCAGTCCACACAAGGTGTGGGTGGATGGAGGTACATGGATTGCCATTCCTTGCTGAAGGAAAATCCATATCAGGCACAAAATCCTTTACCTTGCTTACACTCACACTTGGACTGTTCTGTTTTGTTCACAGAAACATTTTTATGTGGTGGCTGCTGCTAACAGGCTGAAGAGATTTCAGAGTATGTCCGTCAAACTTGCATAAGCTCCTATGAAGCAACTGCCACACCTGAAGATGGACGTGAAGCCATGGGAGAACTCAGTATCTTCAATAATTTCTACCCCTTTCTTATATAACGTTGTTTTGCATCTGTCTTTCTCAGATATTGTGTTAGTGCTTAGGTTCCTGAAATGCCTCGAGCCAAAGGCACTGATATAACTTCTGAAAGAAGATGCCTTGTTTTGGTTTTGCAAGTTTAGTTGTACATAGTGATGGAAAAAATATGGCAGTTAGTGGGGCTGACTTCTTGCTGAAGGCTTTGATTTTGAAGATTATTGTTGGTCTGGTTATACCAGAAAATACCACGGCAGCTTCCTGGCTTCTCACACCAAGCATGAGATCTCTAAAGAGTTTCTTCACAATTGCTGTACATCATCAGTTCTAGAGGACTGCCGTGAGAGTGGCATGATTTTTCCCTTGGGTTGGTTACTTAGCAAAAAGAAAAGATATTGGATATGGTCTTCTGTAACTTTTCCAAAGTATTTTTTTCTAAAACATGATGATTATTCAGTGCAGCTATCCAGAGTTGAATTCTTTCTCTGTTCTTTTCTTAAAAAAGTCACTGCATAGTTAGGAAATGTGAGAAATCCTGGTTTGAAACAAACAAACAAATAGTCAGTTTGTCCATTACTGTTTTTTTTTTATGGTGAGTTGAATTGAGCTGAATTGATTGAATTTACTTTTGGGATAAGACATGTGAAACTGTCACAGATAAAAATTACCTAATGACTGCTGGGTCGCTGCAAAAATCTCATTTTGTCCAGAAAAGATTTCCAGACACTGCATTACAAATTTCAGATTTGTAAATACTTTTCATTGGGTTTGACAGCAGCCATTAGTTTAAGTTTTAGTTTGAGAATTTTTCTCCTTTTTAACAATTTCAATGCAGTTTATCTGAAAAGTTGGTATGCTGTGCTATGCAAAACACATTCTAATGCTGTCCAGTGCCAGAGAAATGGCGTATTGCCAGACTGCCTTTGGCCCAGCTGGGAGGTTGAAGCCCTTTTTTTTTTTTTTTTTTCCAGTTTGTTCTTGAACATTAGACTTCTTCTTCATAATACTAACTTTTGGTGTTAAACTTTTTTCTAATGTATAAAGAACTAGAGCTGCTTACAGTCCTTCATTTAAAAGTATAACATTATTTATTAGACCTATGGTTTCTTTCATTCCTATTCTAGATTCTGTAGAGCTCAGTGTGAGCTGAATAGGCTCTTTAATAGTATTACTTTCTGGTATTCCTAAAACTAAAACTTTCCAGCAAAGGCATCTAACCACTGTCAAGCTCGCTTTAACTTTATAAACTTTCATATCTCTTGAATTAGCAAAAGTGTTGGCTGCTGGTAAAGAGGATTTTAAGAATGCCTTACCCTATTCTAGCTATCTTTCCACTCTAGTGCTTCTCACTTTTTTTTTTATTCATGGATTTTGGACTTGTGCAGTATTTCCAGAATCAAGACATTGAAAACTGATTAAAATCAAGTGAAGTAATCTTTACAACGTATCACCTTCTGTGAAGGCCCACTTTTGTTCATGTTTTCCTTCCACAGTGGTTCTGCGTGCTAAATGTGATCATATCCATTGGTCTGTATATTTCTGACCTAATACTAATAAATTACATTATAATAGAACAGGCCCATTCCTCTATTTTGGTTTAAAAAAAAAAAACAAACCTGAAAGCATCTTTGATTAGTTCTTAATTACAGAATGCTAATCTGTTAGGCTGGGTTCTCTCCCCTCCTGAGGACCTTCTGCCACATCAGATATTAATAGCAGACGTTTTGTTACAGCTCTTACTCAACGGGAGTTGGTTAACTAAGGTTTTTCTCTGCACATCAGGCATTTGTTTGGAGCCCATTCCATGACAAGGTTACTGTTGCATTTCAGGACTCTCAGGAATGAAATTGACTCTTGCTGTTTAAAGGTGACCAGAAGTTATTTCTTTTTTATGCTTCGGTTGCACTGGGAGGTGAAAAAGTGAACAGTAAATGGCCAGTAAGCTTTAGTTTTCCACTTACTGTGTGCTTCTTCCTCTATTCTACCTATTAAGAGGGTGATATATACGTATACATGGATGTTCTCTGCTGTCTTTTATTTCCTCTCAATTTTCTACAAGAGAGGATGCATCTGGCCTGCTAGATTGCTACTTAGTTCTTAACAGAAATCTCTTTAGCTTCTGTAGCCACATCATTCTGCAGTACAATGACAATGCAAACAACCTCTGCAGCCCTATGGGATGTTTCAGTGTCCTGTACACTTTACTCTGGGTTCTGCAGAAAGCTGAAAGGACAAACCACACATGGTCTGCAAGACGCTGGAACAGTGAGTAGGGATGGGGGGCGGAAGTGGCCCCATATGGTAATAACTAAGGCAGGAATCAGTTACCTGTGACCCTGCTGTCATCAGTGTCCTCCAGGTAAGCAAGGAGCATGCACAGCAGTGAGATATTTGGCAAGCCCTTAAAATACTGTTGAGAAGCTCAGATGGGGACTGTTTCAAATGTAAACGTTCAGACAGGAGTTACTTTCTCCTGCTTCATACAGATACTAGAGGGTTTTTTGGGTTTGAAATGAGCATTTATGAAACTTGTTTGCACAACTCAGGCAGAAAACATGAAAGAAAAATGGGCAGCAGACTTGGATTGACTTTGTTATAGTAAGACCAGCCATGTACTGTTAAAGGCTGTGATTTTTTTCTTTCAAGAACTAGTTACTGGAAGTTGTAGTCTGAATAGGTGGGATGAAAGTATAGGATTACAGAAGCTGTCCCTAAGACCTCTGGGGCAGGGCAGTCTTCAGTTGAAGCTTATGCTTCTGAGATGAAAAAAAAAAAAAAAAGTCTTACAGAATCCATAGGGTTTGAAATCCTTATTTCCTGGGTACCTTTCACAGGCATGTCCAGTCTTTTATTTGCCCTCCAAATGTTTTATATATGACAAGCAAGTGCGAAGAAACTGATGTCATAATACAAAGCTTTTTGCTCTGGTATCTTTATTGTTTCTTGGAACAGCTGTGCCTCCTTACATGCATAAGAGACTTCAGTCCCACAGACATAAAAACTAAGTTTAGTGACTAAACAATATTTCTTTGACAGTAAAAACAATTAATCAGTCTTTAATTCCTCTGTTTTTGCTGTTTAATAAGGCACCATTAGTCCCTTCCCTCTCTTTTCACTGACTACTTCTATAGGGCATGTAACTTACAATTTGTTCACATTTAACATGGCGTTGGAATGTTACCTGCTTCTCGCAGCAATAAAAAATGAAGCTATCCTACTATCTAATGCTATAGCTGCTCAAGTACTAGCCTGGCAAGTAATGAGACATGTGTCTTCCAAAAATCACTTCAACTCTTGTGTTATTTACTAAAAATAACACTCTTAAATATTTAAAAACTAGCTCAAATGTAAAATTAGCTGACTACCAGCCAGCCGTCACTCATGCTACAGGAATTGCTGTTAGAGCAAAAGGGGAATTAAAATTATCAGCAAGCAGCAGTGATATTACAAGATGGCACTACAGAAACAGTACCCCTATTTGTCTCTTGTGCCTTAGCAGCATTTTCCAGGATTCTCCTCTTCCATTCTTCATAGTCTTGCTTTGTTTCAGTCTTGGGCCGTTTACATGGCATATCATCATCCTCATCATCTTCAGAACCTATGATGGAAAAAGCAAGTCCATGATGGGCAATCACCGGCACTATGTTGCTGGGAATAACCAGCAGGCGTACAGAGATTAGCCTGTCAATGCACAGGGACCACCACTGCATTATCCTAACCCTGTGGTGTGCGCCTGCCCCCACCTCCCCTTATAGTCACCTCTTCACTTTTCTCTCTGAATGGAAGAGCTGTCCTCGGCTCCACGAGGACTACTCAGTACAAACACCATCATCCTTCTGCTGTGTCCACTTAGTCCTCTGATCAGACAGTGGCTTGCAGAATTGCATAAGCCGCTGTCAACTGATCCTTACTGCACATTGTACAATCAAAATACCATTAAGCAGCAGCAAACCCCAGAATTGCTCTGATAAGCTGATTTCAGTTCACAGTTAAACACAACTTACCACCTTCCTTCTCACAGTGCTCCTTGTCCGTCTGCAGGGTTTCAGGTGTGTCTGCAGCCAATGGAATATCATCTTCTAAAAAGTTAAGCAAGTTGCTTTACATCTGAATGATGTCAGGGGCCCCAAAGATGTTATTCTACATGCAATTCTTGAACAGCAGTGCCATCCTCCCACTGAAAGCAGGCAAGGAGGATGAATCCAAGATTCATCAGTATGGGAGAAGCAGGGAATAAATTATAGCAGCAGAGAATTCTAGGAGCAGTGAGCATTTCAGAAGAGGGAAAAAAAAAAAAAAAAAAGGTATTTTCTGCCTTGCCACATTCTAAGCTGCTGTGACTTTTCCAAAAGCAAGGACTGTGACTGGGAACTGGACTGTGGGAAATGTTGGAATGGTGGGCAGGTTTGGCAGGAAGGGAACAGCTGAAAGTGATCAGACTGAACTCACCAGTAGAAAAGAATTGGGGCAGGGTGAGGCTAGGTGATGTGTATGCTGTGTTACAAGGGCAAGGCCAAAAACTTACTGCTGAGTTGCTGGCTCATCTTCTCCATCTGATTACTCAGCCGATCAAATACTGATTTTTTCACCCCAGATACAGCCAACATTTTAGCTTTGTCCACTTTTATCTTCAAATGCCTACAACAGAAAATTAATTTACCTCTGTTGGAAGCAACGCTCCAGCAAGTATCACTTAGTTGTGGTGACATTACCAACACTTCCTTTGGGGGAAATGAAGAAAGGAAAGCCAGAGGTTTTTGTCCTATGTAATCCTTCTCTCAGAAACAAGTTGGCTTAAAAAATAATAATAAAAAAAAAAGACCCCTATGCTATTCAGTCAAGACAGATCAGGAAGTGAAGCCCATGGTTAGCTCAAATTAAGAGAGAAAACTCTATTAGAAAAATGTGCTTTATCAGTTTTAAGGAAACCAGGGCAAAATACTACTACTGTGAAGAGCTGAATGGTACCACTGTCAGAACATGTGCTTAGAGTGATGAAACTAATCTGAATTGTTTCCTAAGATTGTGAAAAGGCATAATGCTGAGAGGGAACACAAGTACATGCAAGCAAATTCTTCCAAAGTGCTGTCTGCTCTCCTGACACCTATCTTCCAAGCTGATGGAGGCCCATAGCTAAGATGGATCTATCTCCCAAAGGTTTGAGCCTTGGGATGTGATGGTGTAGGGCTTAGAGCTTTTCATTCCTCTGAATAGCTGCTGCTTGGTGCTCAGAGGTAAGCTAGCAGCCATTCTTGCACCTAGAGCTGAATCTCACCAAGAGATATACGCAACCTTTTGCTTTATGCCCAGCTCAAATCTATCAACAAGGGAAAAAATGTGTCATTGAATCTGAAAATGTTACTGTGGTTATACTGGTTAGGCTGAGAGGAAGGAGTTCTTCAGCCACTGCCAGGGATCGTATGTCCTAATGGCATTATCTACAGCATCCATCGCACACCAGTCACAACAGATATCATTTATACTAGGACAAAGAACTCAAGATCCTTTTCTGTATATTTGATGTAATACTTTTTCTTCCTCAACACAAATGCAATGTAGGCTAGAGCCCCTCTAAAGGGCTCCTTTGGTAGGGCTGCCTCCAGTTCCAGGAGCAGAAAGCAGAATGTGCTAGTAAAGAGCCTTCAGGCTACTCCGCCATGCCGAATAAATCAGTCACTCACACTGTACGCACTATTTCTGTTGGGTGTCTCACTAGGTATTGAAGCCCAAAGAAGATCCCTCAAGCTGTGCTCACCTGCATGCAGTGAATAGTGCAGCTGTTGTAAACAGGGGTTTTGAGAAATCAAGGTCCAGTTGCTGTGCTTCAGGGAGGCTGGATTCATACCTAAACAACAACGGTGAGAGTGATAATCGTATAATGCATCTGCCTCAAATGCAGCTGTTGAAATTAATTTGTCACATGGTACTCAGCAGTTGAAGAGGTTTCACATTGGATATCTCGGCCCTTTGTAACCTAGTCATGCACGAACAGCTGCTACTGGCTGAGAAGAGCAAAACAGACTAGGTAAAAGAAGGGAATTGGGATCACCTCCTCTTTTTGAACTAAAGGTATTTTAAATTAGGGATGTGAATCAAGGCATGTCAGTAGAATTTCTCTTGTGCTCCTCACCTATGTCCACTTTTATCTCTACATTACATTAAAATATGTTCACACAAATCCATCCCATTATAGAGGGTAGAACTATAGGTTGTTTGATTTTTCAAACACATATTTAAGTCTTTATCTGCATAATATATGGCAGATGACATCCTGGCTGTTCAGCACTGTGAAGAATTTCATTTTTTGTTGTCTACCTGTTCCCAGGATATTTGGTTTAAGCACCCACAAGTACACACAGCCTTTGTTCCCCAACCTACTGCCCAGAATACTCTGAATCCCTGCCAGCATTTACACTTGCTAGCAGGGGAACAGCAATCCAGAGCTCTTCAGTGATTGCTCTTGTTGAAGCAGGTCTTATGGAGAACATGGTTTTAGTTAAATCTGTTGAAACACCCTTGAAGTGTTCTACCTAATGTTTTTACAGATAGAGTAATGCGCATCTTAGAATTTGCTTCTCCAGATCGGTTGTTTCTTCTGCCCGTTATTTCTGAACTCTGGCATGATCAGTGGTTAAGTGGGAGACACTGTGATGCTATGGGCAAATACACAGACTAAAAGTCCTACCTTGTTTTGTACTATCGAAGAACTGGACCTTGGACAATGACTTACTGAGATTCACAGGCTGAGTTTTTCTAATATGTTTTAAAAAGCAGCCTAGATAAACGTCGGGATTGTCAGTGCTCTGACCTCACCTCACTGGACCCCGGACAGTGGGTGATACCTGACCCTTCTACCCAACGAGCACTTCGCACATGTAATGAACAAAGAACCCTACCCGTGGCTAACCGTGTGATCACAACAGCTGCCTCACCTCTGCAGTATTTTTGAAGCGGTGTTCACTGCCTCTGTGCAGCAGAACTGCACGGCCAAGTCTCGCATTCCCAGCCTGGGGTTCACCCCGAGCAAACACTCCAGGGACTTCATGGAGCTCTGGTAGGCAGTCTTGTTCAGACCAGAGAGTTTGATACAGTAGCTCTTTCAAAGATAAGACAAACCCCAAGAATTAGAAAAATTCTCCTTCCCAGCATCTTATCCAGACAGCTGATACAGACTAGAGAGAAACCACATGCCACTTCAAAATGAACAGATCTGTGCAATGAGTGACGGCAGTTCTCACTGCACGCGGGAGGACCAGCCACTGACAGCCCCCAGCCTTTAGTGCAGTGCTGTTTTTAGACTATTTCCCTGGAAGCAAGGTCTGTCTTCTCCATATGACACAACTCTTTTTTTCCACACAAAGGTTAAAAACCAGGGTACCCAAGGTCTGGGCAACTTGAAGAGATGAGCTACTTCCATGCTGCTCCTCACCAGACCGGATACACCCAAATTCTCCTCTGTCGATGAACGGACAATCAGGAACATGCATCAGCCGTCATTTTGGCAGCTGAGTGCCATTTCCCTCGCCAGGTGCAGAGGTGGATGTCTACAGCTACCGCTGCAGGAACAGGATGCACCCCAGACGCGACGTCCCAGCGGGATCCCGCTCGTCGCTGAGCGAGCCGAAGCCACCCGCGGAGCAGGCCGAGCCCGGCGGGCGGCTCTCCCCGCCGCGCCGCCCTC
>VXAV01006829.1:100325-112297 GCA_013399715.1 Alectura lathami | reverse complement strand
GGCCTGGGGCACGGTGGGGGGGGGCTCAGGGTGGCTCCGGTGTCGCAGCCCCTCGTCCCCCGTGGGGCTGCCCCTCCCGCCGTGCCTGACGAACCCTCCGGTTCCTGCGGCGCAGACGGCTTCTCGCTGGCCTTGCCCGCGTTGGCGTTCGCTCGGGGGGCAGAGCCGGAGCCTGCAGACAGCCCCGAGACACGCTCCGCGGTGCTCAGCGAAAATAGAGGGGAGCCGCGCTGCCTGTCACGGCTCGAGTTCGGTGCATCTTCTGTGGCATCTGGGGCTGAGCGAGATCCCCGGCAGCGCCTGCAGTGCCAGCGGCAGCTGGAGTGCCAACAGCGCCTGGGCAGCGAGGCACCGGGTACCGAATGCTGCTCAAAGCAGGCGCTGCGCGACTGCCGGGCGGGGGGGCAGGTTTGCGTTGTGGAATTGTGAGCGTGTTGGAAGAGGTTTAATGCTGCGTCCTCTGGGACTGTGTGCGGGGTGGCGAAACCTGCCACACGCAGGAAATATTGATTTGGGTGATGGGAAATGCAATGCCTGTTTGGACAGCAGTCTGACCCCCGTGTAAGTGGCCCTTAGCTCCAGGGTGGCAAGGCTCTCTCCTGTTTGTCGTTTCCTTGCCTGCTCTCATGTTCTCTTCCTGACAGCTCCTTACAGCAGGTGATTCAGGAAGAGCAAAAATGCCACTCTGTTACAGGTGGGGTGATCCCCCTGCCGCACTGGGCTCCGTGCCTGGTTTAGGCCTTGAAGCAGTGGTTGCAAACCTTAAACAAGAATTGCATTTCTGAGAGTTTTCTTGCTATCCTTGACACCCTATGGGTAAAAAGCCCAGCCCCTTGATTTGCGTTCATGTCTTCTGGCTTCCTGTGGCAGCAAATGTGAGAGATGTGTTCTTCTCTTCAGCTTGTCCTCAGGCTCCTCTGCTGTGAGAGTTCTGCCGTTTTGTTCTGCGTTGCAGAGTAATGCTTCCAATACGGCATTAAATGCCAGTGTGTTTTTTGCTGTTAGTGCCAAGCCATGCTGTGATGCTTACAGCAATACGTTGCATGTGCTCAGGCTTCATCGGTAGGCTGGCATTTGTCCTGATCTCTCTCTGCAGCTAACGTTGCACCTGTCTTGGGCACCACCCCTATTGAACGGGGGGTGGGTGGTGGTCCCAATAAAATTAGGAGGAGGTAAAGAAACTACTGTAAGTCTTCTTTGTTGTGGTACTAAAACATGAGCATGTGAGCAAACAGGGAAAAATCATAGGGAATAGGCTGAAAGCACATCAGTTACCTGAAGCACTCCTCACAAATCGTCTTCAAGGTGACTGGTATAACCAGGCAGTAAACCTCTTCCAAGCTAGTTCCCCTCCCCCTCAAACTTAGCGTTCACTTGCATCAAGCTGGCAGAAAGCAGTTGTGGGTGAGGCTCCAGCATTTCTTCAGTCTAACTGGCTGCGTATTTGCTGTGAGTCGTTATCTTGTGTTTATGCGGTAGTTTACTGTACTCAGCATTGAGAAGGGAGGCCTTGGGCCTTGAATTCAGGGCACTGCTGCTTCTCTCCAGCCTCAAAGTATCTTCCGCTTCAAGGGCTTATGTTGAAGGTTCTTGTTTGTAGCTTGGAGTAGGAGCCCACAGTGCAGTTGCGTTTTTGGGTAAATAGCACTTGAAAATAACTTCTTGGGTTACTAGGATCCTGATATAAAGTGGAAGATACCAGACGTGAACAGCTTTATTCAGCGCTATCGGACAAAGCGACTGGTTCTAGTTTGGCCTGAACCATGCTAACTGTCAGGGGAGACTTCTGCTGTGTGTTCTCCTTGGTCACCTTTTGCTGTCACTTCCTCAAACTTCAGGCGTGTGTGTCTGGCAGCAGACGATAACCAGGCCATGTGCAGAAATGCCCTGTACTTTCAAAGCTTAGTACGGTAGATGGAAAAGGGTAAGCTAATACTTTGTGAAATCTGAGTGTTTAAGGAGCTGGAACTTGCCCAGTGGTGCTGCTGTTCAGGTGTTTTCTTCTTTCAGAAGCAAAGCTGCTACAGGCTGTGCTCGGCCGTGTGCTAGTTGCAGGCAGGAAGGTTGTCTGGCCACGGTAGGATGCTGCAGCTGCCTTTCCTTCAGACACAGGAGGTGCAGCACCCTTGTAGTGAAGGTGTTCTCCCAAAGAGCCATCGCCCTCCCTGGCTTCAGGTCAGAGTTGGGATGAATGTCATGTTACCTTTTATCCCCCAAAATGTGAATCTCTTGTTGTTGCATGGAAGTGCTTCTGTGGGTGAATTCAGTACTGTACTTACCGCAATCCATGTGTTAAATGAAGCCTGGGAGCTTGTTGCTCAAATCCAGAACAAGAACGAGAATACTGTCCATATCTTCGGCTGATGCCTACAGAATCTGGTGTAAAGCTGACTCTGGTCCATTGTAATTGGGGAAACTAGGTCTAAGGCTCCAAAATTCCATTATTTCTCCCAACTAATGCGGGAAGGCAGTGTCTGAAGTTGTGTAAGAAGTCACCTACCTTCAATTAGATATTTCTAATGAGAACCTTACTGTAATCATCTGAAGTGTGGCCTCGGGCTAGCGGTCACCGTTATGCTTTAGCCCATGGTTTTCACAGCAAAGTAAGGAAGCTGATGTGTGTGCTCTGCTGACCACGCCTGGGGGCTGTAGGAGATAACTGTGCTTCACCAAATTCTTTTTCCTGGCTTTGCTTCTTTCCATACCCCTGCTAGCAAGTTTTCTTGTGCTTGCAGGGTGGGCTAGGTGGATGGTAGTCCACTGACCAGCTGGGCTAGCTTGCTGGCCTCTGCACAGCTCTCCCAGCACCGCGTGGCCCCGTGGGACCGGGGTGGAAGCGCAGTCCTGGTGGCTGTGGGTGCCCAGCAGGGGAAGGCGCTTGGGAAGCTGTGCTGGTGTCAGTGTTATTCCGCTGTTTTGGCTTGTGCTTTGGAGGTATGTGATGTGGTCAGAGCGTGGCATTTGGGTTGGTAGGGATGGGTCTGCTCAGCAGTAGCATGAGCTCAGGGGACTGCGGAGTGTGACGAGCTTTCTGGCAAAGGCATTACTCAGCAAGTCAGTTGTGTGATGTTTTGCTATTGATTGTTCCATGCTAGTGCCAGCACTGTCAGTTCTGTTCCCTAAAAGTCAGATCTGTCATGGAATAGATAAAGCTCAACAATGAATTCAGAGTTCTGTTGGAAAGCAGTACTTCGCCAGAGGCTTTCTAGGGTTTGTAGCTGTGGAGTTGCCTGGGAGGTACATCCAGCTTGCTGTGCTGCTTTGCCTTATGCTTAAATCCCTTTTGGAAGGCATGCACTTTGTGATTCATTGTAAAGAGAGCTTTGTAATAGTTGCAGTCACTCTGATTAGCAGAGGTTACTTTTTCTGCGGACAAAATCAATTTGTTCATTAGTTATTGTGCATGGTTTGGCTGTTCCTGAGGTGCACTGAGTCGCAGAGGTGCTGTAGGGAGGAACTTCTAGCTCATAGCCTCCTGCTTGAAGCAGAGCTGTCACCGGGGTTAGATCAGGTCAGCCTTGACTTTTTCTAGCTGAGGGATGGAAAACCTATAGGGCAGGGATTCACTGCCTATTTAGATATGGCCAGCGCAAGGACAACATTGTGTGGACTGTTTTCTGCAAGCAGGGAGAACACTTATTAGGGAGGGGGCTCCGATTACAGAACAAGAAGCGAGTGGTGGATGTGGGAGAAAGGAGAAAACGTGTGCACCAAGACTGTGATGTCCTATAACCATTAATTTGATGTTAAATTAAAAGTTGTCTATTTTAATGAAGACAAATTAAAATCTTGGTCCTTAAAAGGTGCTTATGGGAACTCCAAGCAAGGAGTGTTTGAGAGGAACAAATGCTGGAGATGCCAGTTCTAAGAACATCAGGATGATGCAGTTCATGGCCTGCTAGCTTGTTATCAAGATACTTGGTTAAAAAGAGAGAGCCTTCTGAATACTCCCTGCGCTTACAGGGAGCTGAGCATGGGCTTGGGTTGGGGTTGAGGTAGACTTGGATGCTGCAGAGAGAAACTTAAAAAGAAGGAAGCTCAAATGATTTCATCATTCTGGCAAAGGACAGGGTGCAGCTGTGGCAGGGAGGGCCAGTTCCAGCTGGGCTGAGCGGGTGTGTAAGGCTGTAAGCAACGAACTTAGTCAATATAAAAGTGCAGTGTGATTCCTGGAAAGGCCAAAGAGCTTAAGTTCTTTTTCTTTTTGTTTGTCAAATTCCTATTTGAGAAAAAGCAAGAAGAAGAGGGTCACTAGGGAAGGCTGGGGACATGAAGAAGTGGTGCTTCTCATCAGTTTTCTGTAGCCTTCTGTGAGTCATCTCTACCTTCCAGGAGGGAATTGTACTTTATCCTTTGCTCTGCTTGTCTGAAACTCGTCCTCAGCAGAGCTGTGCAGCTCAGTCAGAGGTCAGATAACTGATAGCTTGTGACTTGTGAGTACGGGTCTGCACAGCTGTGCTCGGTGTGCTCCACGCCTTGCTTTGAGCCTCTGTAGAAAGTATGCTTGGCATGGTGATGTTTTTTCATTCTCATGAAGCTTTCTTGCTGGATACTTCAGTTGGATTTCTGACCTGCAAATGCTGGAAAAGCAAAAAGTTGACTGTTCTGTCTGCTTGGCTTTGCACTCTAAGAAGTAACAGTGCTCACAGGCTGTCCACAACTCATCCCTCCCCCATCCTTGTGTTTCCGCAGAATGAAGTTTTATCCCTTGGAGATTACACAGTTATCTGACAACTCTTGATGTGTCACGCTGCAGTGCACTGTATTTTAAACTATGGGAAGACAGTTTGAACCAAGTCATAAGTAGTTTGCTAAAAACAGTCTTGTTTTGTTTTTCCTTCCAGCCAACAACACAGCAATCTCCTCAGGATGAACAGGAAAAACTCCTGGATGAAGCCATTCAGGCTGTGAAGGTGCAGTCTTTTCAAATGAAGAGATGCCTGGTAAGAGTGTGACTTAAAAATGCAATGAAGCTTCACATCTGCTGGGAATAAAACAGCAAATCAATACTAATCTCTAGTGCTATGAGGAAACTTAACCCTTTGTGTCTTTGTGGCGGAGCCTTTGCAAATGAATGAGGCAGCCACTCAGTGAGCGAGTCCTCAGTATTCCTTAAATAGCTGCTTTTGCCACGTATTTTACAAGATAAATTCTAAAGGTGCTCCTGCTTTAGCTTGTGCTCGCATTTGGGTAAGCCAAAGGTGAGAATAAGCCTGCTGGTTGTCACCAGGTTGCTGCTCAGATGCATTCTATAGGGAGCTGTATGATGAGCAACTACTCCTGCCTGTGTTCATGGTGCTGTTGCTTGTTATCTGTAGTCTTTTTGTGAGCCACAGACTGTGATGCTAATAATTCATTGTCAGCTGTGAAAGATAAATGGTGCAGGGATCAATTGTAGACTAATGGATGAATTCTTCTGTGAATGGAAAACAACATTGACTGGGGTTGTACTGAGAGATTTATCTTGAAATGTTAGCCATGCAGGCAGATGATGTAATCATGTGAAGCTTTCTCGACTTTGAGAAATTCAGTTTTATTTAGAGAAATTGCTTAAAGCTGCAATGAAGGAACTTAAATATCCCTGTGTATTTTCAAGTGGCTAGGCAGGCTAACTTCGTGGTCATATGACAGCAGCAAGAAAGGCAGTGCCTCTTCCACTCTATACTGTGTGGAATGCTTTTGAAATCTGGTAAATATGGTTGCAGCTGAACTTTCTACTTCTGTTTGTGACTGAATGAGAATATACTAAGTGGATAACCCTAGCAGTTCCATCCATTCTCCTCCAAATCCTAATGGTGTTTCTTACGGTGTGTTCACTGGCTATGTATGCGTGGTAGGCTACAAGTTTGTCGTGTATCCTATGTAATTACCTGTGTGCCAGGTAATAGGGTGCACCATGAACACATGCTATATGTGACCTGATCAACTGTGGCTTTCAGTAAGGTGGTGTTCTCGGGTGAGGAGGGGAAAAGAGTAATCTAACAGTGGCTTCTGCTAGCACTGTGTGTGCTCTGGCTGCTAGAGGCTGCTTCTTGAGCTGTGAGCAAAACCCCAGGCCAGGTGACTGGGAAAAAAAGTTCTGTTTTCCTTGTTGAATAGGATTTGAGTGGTGAGTGGGGATTTCTACATAAGAAAAAAATATTGTTGCTATAATACTTTATTACTGTAGCTGTCTTAAGATGAGCCTTCTAGGTGTAGTACAAGCTAGATACTAAAGATAGATACTTAATCCTTGTATTAGATACTTAATCTTTGCATACTTTTTTTTTTAAAAAAAAAAAAACCTGAAAGTGTAGTTTTCTGAAATCCTGCAGATGTCTAGCATTATTTGTGACAGGCTCTTGTTTTTACTTCCTGCAAAGGACAAAAACAAGCTCATGGATGCTCTGAAACATGCTTCCAACAAGCTTGGTGAGCTGCGGACTTCAATGTTATCTCCTAAGAGCTATTATGAGCTCTGTATCCTTTGAAAATTAGAGGAACAAAAGGTTGAAATGCTGGATTTAGAATGAAATGTTCATCTGCTTTTTTTTTTGGTGGTGGTACAGTTTGTCATCTCCTTTGTCTCAGATTTTTACTAGCACTTCTCCATTTGTTATCTGGATGCATGGTAAGAGAATGTCCAGGTGTTTGCTCACTGTGCAAATCCTTTTCCCTTTGGTATACAGTAGGTCTTTCAAGTCTTCCATACCTTCCATTGTTTTGAAAACCACTGAGTTTTCAGGAGTCCAGTTCTATAAAAATAGCAGCTCTATTAAAAGTTCTGCTTGCAGTATGCTCCCTAAAATATCTGTAAAACCAGCTTACTTTTTGCCCTTTTGTTTTCTGAGATTCTAACCTTCGGTCGAGTGCTGTAATGTATTTACTGTTGTACTGTTGCTCCTGAAGAACAGGAGGCTTTTCATGAAATTTGGGAATTGAATGTGAATATGTTTGAATACTGCTCTTTCGTGTCTGCTGTTGAGGATGATATTCTTCTCTGACACGCGGTATGCCTTTATTTACTCTAGATACTTTGTTCCATCACATTAATTTGCTTGCTGGTTTAACTTTGCATGTGCTTTTTGCTCTTTTCTGATATGCTAAAAATAGAAATTGAAAGCTTTGGGTTAATTTTGCACATTTGTGCCTGTAGTGATGAACTTTTCTGAAGTACTTCCTACTTGGGCTTGACTTTCTGAAGCTTGTGATTGCATTTGGAACAGCATCATTCTTCCTTGGTGTGAATGAGCAAATTTCTCTGTAGATCTGTTGTAGGCATTCTGAACTAAAATTTCTTAACTAAGAAAACAAGACATGGCAATTTCTGATGAGCTACACTACTTGGAAGTCTACCTGACGGATGAATTTGCCAAAGGAAGGAAAGTGGCAGACCTTTATGAGCTAGTACAGTATGCTGGAAATATTATTCCAAGACTGTAAGTGTGTTTATATTTGGTATTTTCTTGAGAAAACTGGTAAATAATGGTCAGACTCTGGGTTCTGAAAATAGTTTGGTCTGCGTTCTTGCTTGACAGCAGGACTTGTTTGCTGTAAATATTTTATCTCTGTGTATCATAAGAGTGGGTTCCTGTGAGACTACTGAGATTTAGGCCAAGAGCACAACTGCAGAAGGTCAGCTCTTTCTGGCAGTGTTTTGTTTTAGCATGTGATCAAGATGGAAGCACTTTGGTCTGGAATAAAGCAGACTTCAGAAAAAAGTAAAGAGCTGGTCGGTGGAAAGTTAACCAAATACCCCATTCTGATCAGGGAGGTTAACTGCACGTTTAGTAATTTTTTTCCCCATTACCTGTTAAGTAACTGGTAACTGAGGATCTAGGTCTTAGAGCTACACACACAGTTGGTGCTTTGTAAGCGTCTGTGTCTTCATGGTGAGTACGAAGGGTCAGAGAATGGAGCTGGAAACTTCTGTAGCTTTTAAAAGCTGTATGTTTCTGAGTTCAGTTTTTAGGCTATGGGTTGACGTGCTAGAGGTGTAATACTGAAGGGCTTATCTTTAAATGTACCACTGTAAGACTGTGTGTAAGAGCGAATCTTGTAGGTATTTAGAAGACTTGGATTTTGCTTGGCATTGCGATTTCTAATTCCTGACCTTAAAGTGCTGCCGGGAAGTCTTTGGGGATGCCAGGCTCACACCTTCATGCAGATCTAGTGGTTTGGAGCAATGGCTGACACAGTGTCTTTGCCTCTGCATAATCATTTGAGTTGTCTTCCTGCCTGCTTGATATAGGCTCTTGTTCTCCCTGATGAACGCTTCTCGTGCTTTCATGAGTTAGAGAAGTGTGTGGAATTGATGCTTCTAGACTAAATATTTACAAGTTCCAAGGATTGTTTTTTTTTTTTTTCCTTTGTGTCTTGCATGTTCTTTCTACCAGTTGCTTAATATGGAGATGCTGAAGGACTAAGTACAAATGTGGTTGTTTCTGAGGAGTGTAACACCTGTAGTGCTAGACTACAGTGTGAAAGAGGCTTAACTGCCTCACTGTTACACATACCTCATCTTCATGTGCCAGAGTTGCTTTCCAGCCTTGCATGATGTTGGCAGTATAGAAAAGCTAGTCTGAGGTTGTTCAAACCCTGTGCATGCTGAGCATTTACATGTTCCGTGTGTGCTGTGCTGAAACGAGGTCAGCTAGCTGTTCAGACTTGCTGTGCTCCGTAGCAGAGGAGAGCAGGAGATGCAAGCTGGCAAAATGTCTGAAGGTACGGTACCTGGATGTCATTGAACTGCTTTCTGTGCTTTGGGAATGCTGTCAGGGTGGGAGTGGGCTGTTGCCTTCAAGACTGGTACTTTAGTGTTATTTTACAACTTGTTGTCCCTTTCTGTGCCTTTTGCAGATATCTCCTGATAACGGTAGGTGTTGTATACGTCAAGTCATTTCCACAGTCCAGGAAAGATATCTTGAAAGACCTGGTGGAGATGTGCCGTGGAGTACAGCATCCTCTTAGAGGCCTCTTTCTTCGGAATTATCTCCTGCAGTGCACCAGGAACATTTTACCAGATGAAGGCGAGCAAGCAGAGTAAGACAGGTCATAACTTTAAAAACAAAAAGTCTTTTCAACAGAAAGTATGTAGATGTTCTGTAGCACCTTTTTCAAGTTTGAAAGAAGTAGGTATGTTGAAACTTAAAACATCTGTCAAAACTACAGAGTTCTGTTAATTTTGGAAGGGAATCCTTAGAGTTAAGGTTTCCTTACTTAAGTGAGATGTGAACTGTTCTTACGAACCTGGACATCCCACCATACACATCCCCAACCTTCTACCTTAATTTGGATGGATGGGAACATGGCTGCCTTTGACAAGCTTTTCGTGTTCCTAACCTGTTCTCAATTGCAGTGAAGAAACCACTGGAGACATCAGTGACTCGATGGACTTTGTGCTGCTGAACTTTGCTGAGATGAACAAACTTTGGGTGCGAATGCAACACCAGGGCCACAGTAGGGACAGAGAGAAGAGGGAGCGAGAAAGGCAGGAACTGAGGATCCTGGTGGGAACCAACCTCGTTCGCCTCAGTCAGCTGGAAGGTGTTAATGTGGAGCGATACAAGCAGGTAGAGTGTCCGTCCGTGCTTTCTAACGTGTGCTGCTTTTTCCATGTGAAACTAGTCTGGACTTTCAGATGAGCTGCTTATCAAGCAGCTTACAGCTGTGTGGAAGCTTGGTGATCCTGGTTCTTCTAGAACTGCTTTTCACTGGAAGTTCAGAGGCTGAAGACATGCTCATGCATTTTTCCCTATAATCTCTTCAGTAGGGCTGACATGAAATTTTGACTTCATCTTACTGATTTTCATTTTAATGAGAGAGTAATAGGTTGTTTTAAGAGAGATATACAGCATTCTGTGGTAGGCTTTATAATTTAAGAGGTTATGCTTATTTCATGAAAGTTTAACAGTACAAGGCTCTTCTTCCTATTACAGATTGTTCTACCTGGAATACTGGAGCAGGTTGTTAACTGTAGAGATGCTTTAGCCCAGGAGTACCTCATGGAGTGTATCATACAGGTGAGCTACTTAAATTAGTTGTAATGTTGATTTTGAGCATGGGGGCACTTAGTCCTCTGCTTTTAGTCAGATCCAGACTACTTTTACCACTTCCTCATGAACCAGAAAATTTCTTCCACGGGGCTGTTTCCCATTGGCTTGAAGCATACCACTTTTCACCAAGTGGACGGAGTGGAGAGGTATCCATTTCGTGCTCCTTCTGTTGCAGAAGCTCGTTATCTGAGCACCCATGCCTACAGTAAGAATTGATAGGTAGCCAGGCCCTCAAGTTACCAGTTTGTCTTGGTTCCCTTGCTTCACACGTTTCCCGAGACAAGATCAGCTTGGGAAACCCTAGGGCAGTTGTGAGACTGTTTAGTGTGTGGCTATCTGCTTTTCAGTGACTTTCATTTTACTGCTGTGTAACAATGTACAAATTCAGTTAATAACTTGATGCCTATTGATCTACAACTTTAGGTTTTCCCAGATGAATTTCATCTCCAAACCTTGAATCCATTTCTTAGAGCCTGTGCTGAGCTGCACCAAAATGTGAATGTGAAAAATATAATAATTGCTTTAATTGACAGGTGAGTGACCAGAGGGGGTGGAAATTAGCTCAGAATAAAGTGCGTTGTGCACAAGCAGATAACTCTTCTAGGATTTCAGAGCTTCCAATTTTTTGTATTTTATTCATGTTTAACTTTGCTGTTTCAATCTCTTTATGATCTGTAATCAGGATTGTGAAGAATATTATTTCTATAGTTTCTTCTCTCTGGACTCTGCTTTTACAGTTTCTAATGTGTCCTACTTCCAAGGATAGGTTAAAACTTGTAAAAAGATGATGAAGCCAGGAAACAAAATAGTTAATATTGACCAACTGTGCTTCTAAACTGAAGCGGTGATAGTATTCTGCTTCAACAACTATGTTCATCATAGGTGCCTCTTGAAAACTTGAACATTCTAGTGGCTCATCATACATCCAGGACACTTTATTTTGTAATTATCTCTTCAGAAGAGAGCTAGTAGGAAGCAGAACTGCCTTTTTAATTTGAGATGTGCCTACTCCTGTTAAAGGAATCTGTCTGGAAAAACATACTGCTTTGGGGTCTTTGACTTACTGTGCCATTCGTAGCTTTTCATTATGCTGCCATCTGCCTGCAGTATGATGATATTTTGAAGCCTGCCAACCTTATACTCTTGAGTTGTTGTCAAGAAATGCTGCCTTGTCTCCGTGAGAAAAGGCAGTGATTTTCCTGGCTTTAGAAAATCTTCTTGTTACCACCCCCAACAAAATATGAGCAGTTGAATGTTTTCCCTGACAGTGAGTTTTTGTCACCTCAGCCTTTTCTTACCTGCCTCTTTGCTTCAGCCCAAAAGTTCATTCAGAATTGAGGTTTATAAACACTGTAATCTTAAAGCCATCTGCTTGTTTTTTCCTTAATATTTTTGTTATGTTCTTTTGTAACTCAGGATAGAACAGTCTCTTAACAATTAGAAAGCAAGAGCAGCAGCACTAAGCTTTCTTCAGGCTGCAGCTTTGGTTAAGTGGTAACTTGTGGTGATTCTAAATTTTCATGTAATTTCTGCAAAGGTGGTGGTTCACATGACTTCCTCCTGTTACAGACAGCTCTACAACATCTTCCGGCATCTTGCTGGATAGCAATCTCTTTGCTTATTTGTGGAGGGGAAAAAAAAAAGATCCTCTTCACTTCAAATTTACTTTGTATTTTGCTCTTTACAAACAGTGGATGTCCCAAACATATTGGTCTGTCGTTACTTTGGAGACGAGGAGTAGATGAGTCATAGTTCAGAGGAGGCAGGGGGAGGAACTGGAGACTGTTAGCAGAAAATAACATCACTGAATGGATGCAGAATATTTGTTATTCCATCCGGCCACTCTATAACTCTTTATCTGCTTGTAAAGAATAGGATGCTTAACTGCTAGGTGAAGAGCATAGATTATGAAGCTTCCCTACTCTTTCTTCATATTGC
>VXAV01006829.1:72891-86429 GCA_013399715.1 Alectura lathami | reverse complement strand
GAGGTAACGCCCCGACCGGCCGCTCTCCAACCGCCGCGCGCGCTGCCAACGGCTCTTCAACGGCCGCCGGTGGCCGGGCGGCGTCGCCTGCCTGACCCGTTCCCATGGCTCGCGTCCTCCACCGCACCTGCAGACCCTTCGCGCGTCCCATAGGGTCCCCACAGTAAGCTGCACGTAGTTCAGGCAGTGTTTCGCGGGCGGTAGGCTGTTTTATATGAGCAGAGAAGGATTTGTATGAATCTGCAGTTTGAAATAAATACTGGGAGTCACCACAATAGTTTTCTGAAGAGAGGACTATTGATGTGGACGTCAGGTACGGCAACCAAGAGCAGTTCTTTAATAACTTGTTCATTGTTTGTCTGAGGTTGGTTGTCAGCTCTCGGTGTGGCGGTGGACTGGCCTTTTCCCTACAGAGGTGCCTCGAGCCATGTAAATGTTGGAAGTAAAGGTTCCAGGCTAAGTGACCCCTTGAAATCAGTAGCTGAGCAGAGGAGATTTTGCATGTTACAGTACTTGCAGTGTGGCCTCTCTCTTCTTGTCAGTCTAGAGTCAGGAATGTGAGCTGCGTGTCTAATGTGTGAGAGCAAAACACTCTTCTCACGTGTCCCTGTGTCATTACCTCCCTAAAGCAAGTAAGTAAAGCTACACAAAGCGAAAGCGACCGGAATGCTGAAGCCGTAGCTTATCACGACAGTGATTGCTCCCTGATTTGGGGGCTCATTTTCAATCCCTTTTGAGCAGAACTGGCAGTTTTCCATTCACTTGAGTTGGGGTGGGATCAAGCTTGTTGATAATTACTGCTGTCTGATTGTGCTGTGGGATATAAAAGAGGCAGCCAAGAGACATAAAGAAGAGAAAATAAATACTTCGATTACTGGGAAAGCATGGGAGAGTTAATTTATTCTTTCTTGAATAATTGCTATATTCTTCAGCCCCTCCAATGTAGGGTGATTTTTTAGCAGTTGCGAGTGCAGCATGCATACTTGTGTAATGTATCTGAAGTAGCTTTTGTAGCGCAGTGTGTTGCCTCCCGGCACGTGTTGAGGTTCTCAGTAAGTCCCACAGTAACCAGCTGTACTGTTTTCTGGCGTTCCTTTATTCCTGTGGCTTGACAGAGCCTGATGACTGCAACTCTTAACAAAACCGTGTTCTCAGAAAGAAGAACCATCCATCCTTAGCTCTGCGCTGTGCTAGTGCTGTCCAGAGCCCCTTGCAGATACCAAATCCAGATGTATGGTGTATGGCCAGCACTCTCAGAACTGCAGGTTTTACTGATGCAGACTTGAAGCATTTTCCTTTTTTCCCCTTAAAATGGATATTTTGAGGTCCAGTGAGTCTCTTTCTCTCTATGTTGACTTTATTAAGAATATCAATTATTGGAGAAGAGCTTCACTTCAAAATATATGTTTTGTTGGTGTAGATATATGCATTGTGGTGGAAAAAAAAAAAATCTTGAAACATGCTTGGATGGGACAAGAGAGCTATACCTCCTTGTTTCCATTGTCAGAGCAGTCTGTGCTGGGAGAATACTCTGATAATGGAGCCTGGCAAGATCAAGTAAAAGGAGGTGAAGAGCTCTTTTAGAAATACCTTTATGTAAGACTGAACTGTGGACTTCTGAAAACATATTTTGTTCCTGATCTTTATCTAATCCTTGGAGCAAGAGACAACTTATTAGAATTGGTAAAAACAGAATGATAATAGCCCAGGAAAATAACAAAAAATGCAACATTTTCCAAGGCATATCAATACTGATGTATTCTGAAATTTAAAATTTTTGTTCTGTGATTTCTTTAGTGATGACTGTTTTCATTTCCAAAAGATGTCTTTCAGTTTTTTTTGAAAAAGGGAACTGTCTGAATCATGCAGTTTCCCATGACTCTGGCATATGTGGGTGAGCATATCTCCAGAAATGATAGAAAAACAGAATGTTTTTCCCACATCACAGATTACACTTCCAGAACAGGCCAAATTCATCTTCCAAACAGACTTAGGCAACCACGTTGTGAAGGGGCAGACTCCAGCTGTCTGTCTGCCCATTGGTTCAAAAGATGCAGAAGACCACCTTGGTTAATACCTTCTTTGAAGTACAACCGAGGTAGTAAGCACATTTACTCTGCATGCTTGCCAGAATCTGAATTCAAATTTGTTGTCTTTTACCACATAACATGCTGTACGTAAGTTCTTCCTCTGCATGTTCCTTTTAAGGGTGTTTAGTTTTAGTCCCAGGACTCCACATACAGGGTAACTTTTTCTTGGTGTGGTATGGAGAGAGCCACAGGCTGACAGGCACCAAAGCTTTACTTAAGAGCTTAATTACTGAAGAGCAATCGTTACATTTCTCAGTGGAGTACATAAAAGCATAGTGCAGCTGGAACCTTCATTTACTTGCGTAAAGGAAGATATTCACTAGTGATTTTGCTTTACCAGCTGATAGATCAAATCCTGCTGCTGAACAGATCTGATCACAGTTAGAAATGAACAGGGAAAACTAAATTCTTTGATAATTAATAAATTATATGATTGTTTCCTGCTTAGCTTGTCAGTCAGGGTGTTGCTTGCACAGTGGTTCACTTTGTTCTGTTTAATGTTCTCTAGATGTCTCCATGCATGTGATGTAATTCATATTTTAAAATAATTCTTGTTCCTGTGCATGTAGAGAAAAAAATACTGATTTTATCTGTGCTGGTGTAAAGATATCAGTTTGGAGTACTCAGTGTTACCATCCACTGATTACGCATTTTCTTCACTGGAGAAACATGCAGTAGAATTCAGCCCTGTGCATAATGAGGGTTGTGGGACAGCGAGGTTTGGCTCAGGTCTCAGTGCTAACAGCTGGCTCTAGGCACCCCCACCTGCCTTTGAGGCGTTCATAAAGGCATGGTTAGAACTTAACATTGGTTCAGTACTTCCTGCACAAAGAAAGAATACTGCTATTCACTCGATCTTTATGAGAAGTATTGTCACCTTTTCAGAAGGAATAAACTGGTTTCCATCTGCTTCAAGTGTGATTTACTGCTTAATGAAGCCCCGTTTTGCTCACGTTACCACGAATGCAATATGGGGGAGGTAATACTGTCCAGAGCAGGCTGACTTGCTTCAGCGGTGATCTGCATTTCAGGTGATGTCCCTATTGCCTGTCACACCGAGGATTCATCCAAATGCCACAGGCCCGAGCTCACCTTAGGTTTGGCTTCAGTGTTTTAATGACTAGTTGTCAAGAAGTAAGATTGATGATTTTGATGAGTATGGATCAGAGATCTGAAATATGATTTGACTAATGCTCTTAAAAATGAGACTGCATCAAGATGCCAGGAATAGTTACCCCATAGGCAATTGCCTCAAGGTTGCACGAAAATTATATTAGTACTGAGGACTAAATATTTTTATAGGCATTAGGAATAGTTTTATTTCTTTTTGCTCCTCCTAGATACATTCAACAGCTTCACATACTATTGCTTGTTCCCTGTGTTACCAACTGAGTGATGCAACGTACTTGGCATTTGTATGCTTCCCATCCTGGCTACCTGAAGCATTGATGTTTCACTTAGGCAGTTTCTTTCATGTTGCCAGCATCAAAGGATATCATCACAGTTTTGTCTCTTTGTCTCTTGGCTGCAAGTACGTTACAGAGGATTGAATGTTTATTTTTTATTTTTTTTAGTTGCATTCGGTGAGAGCTGGACAGATGTCTAAAACAATTCAATATATGGCCACTGAGGACATTGCAAAAATCAGAGACTGTGGCTTTTCTCATTCTGAACTAATTCTTCCTTACTCCATATAAAAGTTTTTCCTCCCAGCCTGTCACCTCTCTTCTCTGCACTGATAATGGCCGGATACATGATCTTGCTCATCCGCTTAGCGTGCTGAAGTGCAACAGTTATTCTAGCCATAACGCTACTGAAGGGCTTCTGGCACTTGGATGCCCATGTGAAACTGCTCTACCACCAGTAGATGGCATTCCCCAGGAATGAGCTGGAAGCTGTCTGCCTTCTGCACCGCCTGTAGAGACCAGCTTCTTGTCTGAGTCAGCTTACAACTACGTTTCCCCATTTAATTTACTCCTCAGGCTTCTCACTAAGAACAGGTGAAATGAAGAGTATATTCGCATAAGAAAATCCAACGCAATTGATGAAACTAGATCATTACCATGATTTGTTACATGGTAATCGAGAAATGGACAGGAAAAAAGGAAAACATAACAAAGCTAGAGGGGATGTTTCAAAGACATTTTCTTGCTGAATTAGACACATCTCAAATATAAGAGATTAAAACCAAGAAAAAGCCAAGTAGGTAGAAGGTAAAGTAATTTAATAAAAAGTATAAAAATTGAAAAAGGAAATGAGGTCTCTAAAGAAGCAGAAAGTAGCTGAGCATATGGAGAATGGGTCATTGTGAAAATGCTTGTATTAGAGGTGTGAATGGTGAATATTTTATGTGAGATGTTAGTTTTGGGCCATTGAAGCTCTTGTGTGATTTTCTTACAAGAAAACAGCTCTGTTCTTCATTTCTATTGTCACACACAAAAGACATTTACAGGTTATCCTGCAGCTGAGGGTTTGCGCTGCCCAGCACAGACCTGAAGCTAGTTTGTCAGTGTGGCACAGGGCAGCACAGCTCGGATCTGGGGCTTCTGATGTTAACTGTGTGGCCCAGCAGCTCCTCCATGTGCAGGGCTGCTGTTCAGGAGCACTACCAGGAAAAACAAAAACTCAGCAGCATGCGCACAGTTATATCCCCCCCTCCCAGCTCTATCCCCTGGCAGCCTGTATGTGGGCAGTCTTTGTTGCTAGGAACCAACAATTTATGGAAGAGGTGTATCGCTTAAAGCGTATAGGAAGTGATCCAAAAGCCATTGAGCTCCTTCACCGACTTCAGTGTGCTCGAGTCAGCCCCTAACTGTACATTTCTCTGGAAAGCACAAAAGTATCTGTTTTAGCTAATTGCAGAGGGAACATTGCAGCACATAAGTAGGTGGTAGGAACCTGTGTTCTGCTCTTGTCTCTGCCATAAAGTTGTAAATTTGTGTTCAAAGAAACTCAGTTTTTGTGTGTCTCAGTATCCGTGTATGGAACAGAGTACTTAAAAATCTTTAGAAAAAATATTCTAGAAGCTACATCTTTAAAAATTCACAGCTAGAGAGATTCGTAAAACAAGGTCAGCAGAACAATAGACCTCATATCCTTTTTCTGTTTGCAGTTAAACTCAACAGGCAAGGCAGCTCCCACCCACTTCATGTTCGAATGAATTCATCTTTGCATGCAGTGATTAAGCAGGCTGTTCCCATTAGTGTCTGTGGGAGTTAAATAACCAATTATGGAACATTAAGAGGAAATGATAGCCTTTAATCATCCTTGAAAAAAAAAAAAAAAAATCAGCCTGAAACTCTACAAACACTTATTTATTTTTAAATAAATTATTGACAGTCCTCACATGCTTGAAGTTTGTACTTTTTTTATGGGCTACCAAAATACCGCAGTCCTGTTTAAAGCTCTGTGTGGCAGATGTTAAAGCCTGTGCGGTCTGGCTAAAAACATGAGCAAATTTCAGTCTGCTTTTTCAGTGAATCTCTAAACCATGAGATCTCTGTGTTGGGCACAACTGGCTGAATTTGTTTTGGAAATTGTGAAAATCATTAAAAATTCAGTTAGGATAAAGGCTGAACTTATTTCTTCAGGACAGAGGCTGTCTATATTGGACATCAAGTTTTGGCCAAAAAATCAGTAGGGAATTCTTATGAATGGAATGATACATCTAGAGAGCATTATTTTTTAATGAAATGTTTAAGCTTTTCAACTGGAAAGGGAGTTTTCATTTCAAAATTGTCAGAAGTACTGCAAAAAAAAAAAAAAAAAAAAAAAAAAAAAAAAAAGAAAAGGAATAAGCTAAGAAAGTATTAAAAAAAAAATCTGCAGGAAAGAAGATTTTTAATTTGATGCAAATGAAATCCTTTTATATTCCTCTTCTGTTAAACATGTTTTGAAATAATCCCAATGTCTTCCACCTCTATTTCATACACAATTATTTCTTATAGCCCTACTGGTCATCCAGACCTGCTCTGAAAGAAAGATACGTGCACTTCCAGCAAACAGAAGTAATGATCTCTCTTAAAAGAAAGGCACATGTACCGGTCACACAGAACTCAAAGAGTAAACCCTTAACACTCTCTTTCAGAATATTTGGGTTTCTTGCAGTGCTGCTCAGGGGTCAACTGATCATAGCCCCTGCTAGTCGGGGGCTGGGAAATCAGGTCCTGTGTGTGTTGATCCTCCAGCTATAAAATGAGAATTTTTAGGCCCCACAGAGGTGCGGTAAGGATGGATCTGCTGTGCTTTTGTAACCCTTGTGCATTCCATGCAAGCATTGGTGCCCTGCGGGGGGGCTGTACATGGTAGGTGAAGATGTGAACTGGACTGAGCCTGGGGAAAGGCTGCAATCCAGTACGGTGTTGTTTGCATGATGTGACACGTGAAGGGAACTTGCAAAATCACTGGCTTTGAAATAGTTAAGACTATTGAAATAGCTTTGAAGGCTTTGAAAGAGTGAAGACTATTATTCACATTGGGAATTTTTACCTTTATATGTTGGTTTGCAATGATGGATTTTTCTGTGTGTTTTTTTGTGTGTTGGCTAGCAAGGAGGAAAGATAGCAAGGAGGACAATTCTTTATTGGTTGTCTTATTTTAGGGACAATCTTTAGTTGTTTTGTGGAAAAGTCTGAATCTACAAACATAGCAACAGATTCTGATCAGCACACAGTGTTCTGCTTTGCTGCAAACAAAAATGGTACATCTTAAAAAGGCATATCTGTAAAAGAGCATACAAATGACATCAAGAACTTGAGATTTTGTTAAGATGGACAAGATATATTTTCCATTCCAGTGGAATTCTGTTCTACATTATAGGCACTATTACAGAGTGGCTGCATATACAAAGGGAAGAAATAGAGTGGCTTCAAATACATTTAAATGCATCATTTTCATTTTTCAAATGAATAGGGACCTGTTTTTGAAGGGTAAGATTTCCAGATACTTACAGGAATAATGGAGGAAAAAAATGTCTTTGGATGTGAAGAATTCATTCCAAAAAATAAATTTTTTTTAGACTACTCAACTAATATTTTACTTATTAATTTAGATATAATTTAAAGATAATACATACTGTTTAAATGATATCTCTTCATTGTTTTGTTTGAATTAAAGCATTTCACTAAATGACCAAAATATGTATTGACATTTTTGGGAAAAAGAAAAAAAAAAAACTTCTTTTTTGATTCAAGCTGTTCTGTTACTTGAATGTGATCCAATTCGTAAATGGTTTGGTCTCCTAGGAGATCCACATTATATTGTATTTAGTTAAAAATAAAACAGAAACCCACAAAGCACCCCTCCTGAACAAACTGTGATAACCATACAAAACAGTGACTTTCATCATAGACATTTGTTACAAACATTTTGGAGGAGCTCTAGAAATGTGTATGCATATGAATCCAAACATCTCTAAACATATATGTCATCCTACCTACAAAAAGTAAGATTCTTGCTACTCTTATCTCGGTTAGTAGTAGATTGCAGTCATTAGGAATCACCGGGCCACATGTTCTGTTGTTTCAGAAACCCACCAACTTGTATTTTGTCTGAAATGCTTTTTCCTGACAGGTTGTAAACATACACCTAAAATTTTAAAACATTTTAAGAATTCCATTAGAGAAAGAGTTGAATTTATCATTTGAGCATGCATGCATTTATACATTGCATCGTTGTTATACATAAGCATACCCACGTATGTAGTATTTAGTGAAATTGTTGTAATTATGCACAAATTGCTAACCGGATTGTGAGCACAGAAAAGCAACTAGAAAAGCCCAGTGTTACTGGGGGTGCTTCATTTGGTTTATGATGTCCAAAATGAGCTGGCGGCCTGTTACTGTTCTGACTGCCAGCTGAAGTAGCACACTTCAGATAGTTCCAGCCTTTCAGAGTACCATCTGCTAAGACATAATCATAAGCCCACTGAAAAGTGTTTGTCAGAAATCACTTCATGCTAATTGATCTCTTTTCCAACACACTTTAGTAGCACTTTAAGACCTGAGAGCCATCATTACTACGCATTAGTCGTCAAGATAGCAACACAGCTGTCCTTTGGGAAAAAAAAAGAACTTAAAGCACTTGAACTATCACAAAATTATAGGACAATCATTTTTAAACAGCCATGTTCAAAATTTTAACTGAAATGAAGCATTGATCGAAACAACAACCCCCATCACCAACAGCTGCATTCTTTTGCATCTTTTAGGAAATTTAATTTTGTTTTGTTTACAGTGAATGAAGAGGTGCAATGATCATACGAAATCGAAGCTGCAAGCAATTTTCATTCTTTTCAAGCATGCCTTCTTCCTGGCATAATTATGCCTAATGATTTGTTGCGTTTTGCATCTGCAGTATTTATGATTTCAGCCTTATCTTTCATCACTGCATCTTTGCTATTCTTTCAAAGATACGGTCAGCAGCTCTAGAGGGGCAGGAGGTTAAGCGGCCACTGAGGGAGGCAGTGATGCCTGTTTTTGCTAATGCTGATGAAAATTTTGACAGTAATAGGGCAAAATACGGCATTCACTGTGTTGTATAATGTTGAATGCCTGATAAATAATCCTCACGGTATTAGTCATAAAACTGAATCATGTTTGCAACCTCCATTTTTGCCCAAAGTCGCTATTTATTCCCATCAACATTCAACTTCAATTTTAACATCTGTTGGATAATCTGCCTGCCTATTGTTTCTCTTTGGAGAAAGAGAGCATTTTATTGTGGGTTCTGTTCCTGTTGTGTCTTTGCAGTCATTTGAGGAACACCTTGTAACGCTCGATCTATTCTTCTGTCATCTTGAGGACAACTTTGAAACATCTGCAAAAGGAAATTTTTAGCTCTTCCCACCAGAGAGCTGTGTGTCTGGAGAAGGGACCTGTCCATCACAAAGGAAGCGTGGTCGATAGCGCTTTCATTGCAGATGAGTCTTAGTCAGGTAATCTGCATAGACTGGAGTTGTCCATCGTTACGTAGCTTCCTTCTGACAGTCCTTATCTAGACTGAACATTCTCCTGAGATGAACGCTTGGCTGAGAGGCAGATATGTCTCAAAATGTGTGAAATAATGAAAACATTGGATGAAAAACCCACCTGAATTAGATCAGTCCTCAGTTGGACCTGATTCTACTCCTCCTGAAACACCTTGTCTGCTGTTTAGTGGATCTTGAAAACATGTGGAGAGGCGAGTGGAAACGGAACTGCAGCAGCCTCTTTAATGAGCAGAAAGGCTGCAGTCTGTTTTACCAGCTTCCTGCTGAGAGGAACACAGGCTCCCTTTTCAAGGTCAGTCTGCTGAAGCTTGCATTTCTGAAAATTAAGGAGTTAGCAATACCAGGCATGTTTGTGGTTAAGAGAAAGTCAATACTCAGCACACACAGTAGTATAGATCTTGAAACTCTTTAGATGAATTGAAAGAAAAGAAGTGTCTATGAACAGGAAAATCCAAATCTGTAATGCTGTTTCTGGGGTTTTAAGAAATAAGGTGGCTGTTAGACCAATTCTAAGGCCATGCAGCACCTTCCTGAAGACAGTGTTGAGGAGATTCTGAAAGCTGCTTAAATTATGCTAGAAAAAACACTTCAGAAAGCAGTTAATAAAGACAAACAACAACGCAAGCATGCGATTTACAGCTCTATTTTTTCTGACTTCTGGGATTCAGGTATATTGATCACAGCGATATGGCTTCATCTTTGATATATGTGGACATTTGGATGAAAACTCGTACGTCAAGCTCCAAAATAGTTCTTAAAACAAACAAACAAACAAATTGGATTCGACTTTTTGAGGGAATGAAGTTATACCGGTTTGCAAAAGTTTAATTGTTTTTCTGGTTAGATTCAGTTTATTTAAGCTTACAATGATGAAATACCTGTCAAAGAACATCTGTTGCAGCTAATAATCCAAATAATTAACAGCAGTCTACAGTTACATGGCATCATTCATCCCAGAGATAAAAGTGGTTTACAAATGAATTATTCAAACACATGTAGTAAAAAACATCTACCTTTCATGATGTGGAAATGGAGGCCTAAAGAGACTAAAGTTATTGTCATGGTAACAAAGGAAATTTGTGTCTAGAACAGAAAAGTATGCAGGATTTTTTTACGGTCTTATGTATCAGTCTCTTCTTAGATTTCTTTTTCTTTTGTGCCATTTTATTCTTTCCCATCACTATGTGAATCTCTGCAGGCTTGTCTCAACCGCATATTTGATAGACATCTTCAGATTTGCAAGCCTTATATTAACTAACATTTTTGTCATTACACATAATAATATAATTGGATCTTTTGATGCTTGTATTTTAAGGTTACCTTGTAATGAGATGTGGTAAAGAAGATATTACTGTAAGATATGTTGAGGCGGAAACAGCCTGTGCTCTCAAATGAGACGTACATATATCCACAAAGGAGAACTAATATCAAGGGGTTGAATGAGAATGAATGAATAAGTGAATTAGAATAAAGATACTGTTCCTTTGGATAGGAGCACTGGGTAAAACACTCTGCTATTTTTCTTTAGGTTTTTAACTTTGGAATTAAATTTCCAGTTGTCAGGAACAGACATTGCTCCATAATGGCCCATATTGAAGTTCTGGACCAAACTATCCAAGTAAGCTTGTATCCTACATATATTTCTATGGACAGATGCAGATATAAAGTGAAGGGCCACCCTGATCCTATGGACTGCCTGCTCTTATCTTTAACAACTGGCAGCCACCAGACTCATACTTTGGAGATCTGAAGCAACAGCTCAGCAGGATTTTCCCCAGCAACTATTTTTCCACTGCATGTCAGTCCTGCTTCACGGGGGTTGCTTCTGCAGCCCTTCTGCCTTGCTGCTTCTCTTAGCCAGGGCTGTGGATTACCACCAGCCTTTGAGAAAAGCACCTCATTGATGTCTGTATGGCACCTCCAGTGGAGCTACCGTAATTTGGCTGCTTGTGAAATGCATGTTGTCTGGACCCCCAGGCTGGCCAAATTGCACATGGGATCTGTTTCACCATTGCGTTCCTTCAGTTAAAACTAGTGAAAATACGCAAAGAAAACAAATTTATCCTTTTTAATAAGAAGACACTAGTTCCTCTGCACCTCCTTATGTTTATGCAACTATACTTGCATTAATTTCTGTAAAGCAGTTAATGGTCTTCTTTGATTTACTGACTGTATTTGCCATATCACGTTTTTGAGTGAAGGTCTATTTCAGATGTCAAAAGTCAGAGTTCTGCATACTGGAACACAGTCACTGTTTTAGTATTTCCAGGGAAAGGCAGATGAGCAAATATATTTGGGGCTTAAGATAAGGCTGGGCTTTTCAGATGCACCCAGGTGACTGAAGTGCCCATATCTCGTTCATTATGATTTCATTCAAAAGTGTGAGAGCTGAGTATGGAGTGTGCAGGCAAACCACTTTGTTTTCATCCTTTCAGGCTCAGACATGTTAGTGTTACTGTGTTCCAGGGAAAGATCTGTCAGTCCTTTGCACCTCACAGAGACACAGTCACTGTAACTCATGAAAAAATTAAGCCTGGAGAAAAGCACAGAGAAGGGCAACTAGTGGGACTAGGAGAATGGAGAGCCTGCTGTGCAAAAGAAGACAAAGATTGAGACTTACCAGAAGAAGCTCAGAAAAGAGCTAATCCCTTCCTAAGAATAAACTGGGTAGCTAAACACTGTAGAAAGAAAAAGAACTGTTTAAGTTTGAGAAAATAACTGATGGTTTGCATTGTGTGTGCACATTCAGGCTGGCAAGTGGAAGGTTTTGAACAATAAGAGGACTGAGCTCCTATTCCCAAACTGTGGGCAAATAAACCAACTGGAATTGTTTGAACACAATGGAACTCGATCAGTCCATGACTTTGTTTCCTGCAGCACCAGAGGAGGAACAGTCCCTGCCAGGACTGTGTTCCTTTGAAATAGAACAGCTCTCTTACAAAGCTACTTTTTGTTTCTGCTGGGTTACGATGGGCAAGGGTGGATGTCAGCGGACCTGGGGCAACCCTGACTTGTATAACGTGGGGATGAACAGGGCTCTTGGTTTCCTGTGAGCTGTGAATTGTTAAAAGCATTGCACTGCTGCTGCAAAAGCAATCAATATTTTGAAGCTAACATGAAGGAACTGTAGCCTGGCAGCTGTTCAATCGTGTTGTTAGAAATCTAAGGCAGCCCCCTCGCGGCCATTAATGTTTTGAAGCAATTGTGGTTTCAGAAAAACGTTTTAAATAGCCATTGTTTGAAGGAAAAACAAATGCTTCTCAATTTAAAATTTCTGGTACGTACTGTCACACTCGTTAAAGGTGCTGGTAACACTGACAACCTGCGCTGCTAGCACTGGCCAAAAACAATTTTTCTGTCCTTCTAGCAGACCCTGCAGAAAGCAGGAGCAAGGGTTTGAGCATGGAATGAGATGTATTACTGCAGAATATGAGGAGCGAGGTTACTGGTTAGAGACACGTTTGCTCTTTTGAGGGTAGACTTGTTCCTGTGGACAAGATAACTAAATTCTCTTTTTTAATCAAAGGACTTGTAGGTTCAAGGCTATACTAAAAAGAGAACAATGGAACCCAAACCTGATGTATTCCCTAATATGGCCAATTTGGGGAAATGTCCTCTTAAGTTTTCCTCCAGACTGTCTGTAATATTTGTTGGTAAGTCTGCCAATGAAGTGCGAATTGGCTTGCTCTGCATGTTGTTCTCTGCCTTCCCTCTGCTAATAAGCACGTTTAATTGGCAGAAACATACAGGAATTTAACGTATCTCTGAAAGTAAGACTCATCTCTGAGCAGAAATCCAGCTTCATCCCTGCGTCCTTTTAAACCAGGACTCGTGAGGAACTTGGAAGCTGCTTATGCTTTGTGCTGACCCACGTCTAGCTGTGACTTTTACTCCAAGACATTTACTCTGCTGTAACCTAGCAATTTTATTTATTGGTAAGCTGCCGTTATCAGAGTGCTTCAGATGTACTGCATTCAACCCTTCATCTGGCCAAATATTTCAAAATACCTCTATCTCACTGGTTTGTTTCAGAACCCAGGCGTCTCTCAGAAGCTGCCTGGCTCCTGCTGCCCAGTGGCATGCTGCTTGCCTTCCTCTTACCACAGGTCAGCGCTAAAAGCAAAGCGTTGTTCAGGGATTTTTTATTATTATTTTTTATTTTATAACATTTCTCTGACTGTATGTGGCTGATTTTTGTCTCAGGGTGAGCCTGAGGTGGTTTCAGGTGGAAACACCTATCTGTCTATCTGTCTGGAAACACATGTAGAAGCAAGTGCGTCTAATCCGAAAGAAGGCGTTGACCGTTCCAGCCAGCACTTCCCATTCTGTCCGCTCCGAGCAGGCTCCACGGATCGATTTGCTTGTGACCGCCAGGCTGAAGCTGCAAATCGCCCCTTTCCAGCCCAGGCCTGCGGCCGCCGCCTCGCCCCAGCGCCCGGCCGAGCCAGCCGCGCTCCGCG
>VXAV01006829.1:38346-60203 GCA_013399715.1 Alectura lathami | reverse complement strand
TAAAGTCTATTTGATTTAGCTGAAATAAATCTTTATAACTATCAAAACAATGGAATTTCCTGAATTATGAACCTACTGCAGTTAAATACTGTGAATATCTGTGCTCCATGCCATTTGTACACTTCCGGTTTTGAAGTCCTTAAGCATCTGATCTGTGCTCCCTAGTAAGAAGAGCCAGTGTAACTGCTGGCTGCCTTGGGTCAGAGACGAGAGTGATCAGCAAGAAAGCAGATACAACTTCTCTTACAGCTCTTCTGGTTCATGGTTGTCTCAATTTTTTTTTTTCCTTTGTGCACTAGATCTGAGGCATGCTGATGAGCCCAGTCTCCCAGCATTGTTCCCTGCAGTAAATAAAATGCGACAACTGTTTCTCTTCTCTTATTCAAGGGCTGTCACAGTCTCAAGTGTGGTGTGTAAACCCACTCTAATATCACTATCACTTGGCAGCTTGAAGTCCTCTCAAGAAGAAACCTTTTCTCTAAGTATCATATGCAGTATGTGAAATATATGGCTGTCACTAAAGATCCACACGTGGGGCATGCAAATGTTAAGGCTGAAGAAAACCTCATTCCAGGAGTTCTAACTGATCTGGCTGTTTTCTATGATTGGTGATGATGTTCTCATTGTTCCCTGATTTAGGGAATATTCAGTCTACCCAGTTAAGTGATGGGAGAGCACATGTGGAGGGCTTCAGACAAGATCTACCTGAATGTGTGGCTGATGAATTGGAGCTTTATGAGCAAGCTGAGATTTCTGAACAGACTGAAGGCAATTATGAAATTGCAAATGAACTTGGTGCTACTTCTGCGAAGAAGAGTCAGATGCGCAAGAAAAGACTAAGTGAATTGGGAATCACAGAAGCTGATGACAACTTAATGTCACAGGAAATGTTTGTTTCTATTGTGGGCAATCAGTTCAAATGGAATGGGAAAGGAAGTTTTGGTACCTTTCTCTTCTGACTCCTAGCGGCATTGCAGTAAGATTTGCACAAGTTGTTCTTTTCGCTGCTGCTTTGAGGAGTTAACCTGTTCATCAGTTTTCAACAATGTTACTAAAATGTGACAAATATTTATTAACAATATACATATTGCATGTGAAAACTTTGCTTCCTTCCTGCGGCATGGATAACATTGGTAGAAAACAGAGTTCTGCTAATCTACGGATGTGCACTTTGCTAGCTGCCTGAATTTTTTTTTAGCATATTTATTTATCCTCTTTTTTCAACAAAAATCTTGCAAGAGAGAAAAAGGTTCACTACGGAAGAGTGGACAAGTGCAGCAGTTAGAGCAATTAGTGGTTCACCTTCCTCCATATTCTTTTTTTAAAGCGCCAGTACCCTCTGTGTCCCTCTTATAGGAAACTAGCACACTTCTTAGTTTTGTATGCTGAACACAAGCCAGTGAACTAGTTGGTTGTATGAAATGTAGTAGTTTGCTGCCATGCTTTATGCCTGAAGAATTTTCTAGAAAAATTAACATTGGGAAAGTTAGCATCATTTGGTCTTTGGAAATAACAAGTTGGCTACAACTACCTATGCCCCTTTTCCTTATGGAGAACAGCATCTAACTAAACCCTTAACATGAATAAGGAGAAATCAAAACAGATGTTTCTCTGTGTTAGTAGTATTCCTACTGCACCTTTCAGAACACCATTCTGAAGTATTTAAAACCCCACCCACTTGTAGCATCAAAGACCTTGAAAATAAAGGGAAAAATTAAAAGAAATCAAAAAAACTGCACTGAAATCTCATTAGCACACAGCTGTGGAACATTCAGTAAAACAAAGGCATCTCAGTGGCCACTGTATATTTAAAGTCTTAACTTGAGAGAGAACTTGGCTGCAGTGTCTGCCTCAGGACTCTGCCTTCCCTGTGCCTCTCTTTAATCATAAATGCAAATACCTTATCTAAACTTTTTATACTGCCTTCAGGAGCCGTAGAACAGCTTTTGAACTGGTGTGTGAGAATATAAGTAAGAAAATGCTAACTCAGAAGTGATTCAGGATGGTCCTATAAAGTGTTACATAACATGCTGTTAAGAAGAAGAGAACAGATGCCAGCAAATGGACTTTGAAATAACTTCTGCAAGTAAACTAGCAGGTGTATACCTTCACTGGAAATGCAGCGCGTTGCCTAAGGTGGAGTTGAATTGCCTGCTCCAGATTTTTCACTCCAGCTACTACTTAAACTGCAATGGTAGTCAAAATCGTCTTCAGACAATTGTTTGTTTTAGTGTGAGCAGCTGACAGAGGAAAAGAGGAAGGTGTAAATTCAGAGCATTCTTTCTCCACTTTTTTATGTGATCCACAGCATTAACTACAGCTTTCCTGTCCCACTGTTTGTTTTTCTTTCTGCTCAGCACACTTGACTTTGGGACTACTCTTCTAGTATTTATGAGCCTAAATACCATTGCAACATCTCAACATGCGCAAAACAATTTGCAGTTCAGTATGCCTCTAAAGAAATACTTGACTCAAGTGAAAACCTAATGGTCAGACTGACAGTAGTGTAGTATTTTAGGCTATTCATCAGATCACAGGCCATGGTTTGATGCTATGCCTTTTAATTCCTGAGTGCAATTCTAATAGCAGATCTGGGGCTAAAAACTTTTTGTAGTTCTTTCTTTTTTTTTTTTTTTTCCCTGTGGCAGATTTCTAGCATGAGCTGCCTTTGTGTTGTGCAGCTAGTACTACTTTCTTTCACACTTCATTTAAAGCTGGCTTCTCTTGGCAGCTTCTTATCTCCCCTTTAAAGTTCAGCTTTAAATTAATGAAGGTACAAATTAAAATATTCTGCTTTCAATAGCACCAGTGTTTTGCCCGTTCCTGTGCCAGATTCCAATGGTGATTCTGTTTTACAGGTTGACGCTAGGTGATGGAGAAAAATGTGAAAAGTGAGGCTTGCTGATGCAACTTCTAGCCAATTCCTTTGTGCAGGAATTGTATTATAAAATTGTAGTTAGATTCTTGATGATATTTGAACCTTGAAGGACCAAACTTTCGATGGAGCCTTCCTCTGTTGGGACTTTGGCCTTAAACTGTTTTCAACCTCAGTGCATTCATTTTCAGTCCAGAGTGTTGCTTTGGAAATATTCCTACAGGCTGTAATCCTTACCGGTCGTTTCCTCTGTCTTTGGCACGTTACATGTTTATTAATTACTTCTGTCCTTTATTCATTGCCTTTGCATTTCTTTCAAGGCTGTGCTGTCATTTTGCCATCTTTCAGATGTTGATGAAATAGTGAATTAAATACATTATGGAAGCAGTTTTCACAGCCTTTACAGCCACCTAGCCAGACTGATGCATTAAATGGAAAGACTGTGGGCCACTGCCCATTCAGATGATTTTGTGGAAACAGAAAAGGTGGTGTTTTCACAGATGTAATATGTACTTCCCTTCCAGACCTTTTTTTTCCAGGAAGTGTTGTTCCCCACCCCCTCTGAGAAAAGGGCATGTAAAAAGTACAACAAAGAAAAACAAACCACCACCAAAACCTCTTCTGGGAGATGATGATAATCCTATTTTTGCTCTACATATCCTCTGATCTGCCTGACTGGCACAGACAGTATTTTTCATGTTGTGCAGTAAGAAAATAAACTCAGTTCAGGATGTCATATGATATTTCCTTGAACAACTTCCTCTCTTGCTTTGTTCCTGTCACCCTCTTTGGCACTTCTGTTCCTCTCTGCTCTTCAAGGTTCTTGGGCAATGGCCGGTTCTGCGCTCTGCTCTCCTCTGTTTCACATGCAGGTTTTCTTGTAAAACACTTTCTTCTGCATTGATGCTGTTTTCTCTCTAAAGTTCCTCTCTAAAGCACACTTCTGGTTTTCTTGAAGGTGTTATAATGCAGAGTAAATGACAAAAAAGAATTTTATTTTCCAAATGTGAGATGAAATCAAATGGCACTGCTCTGCTTTCTCAGAACCGGAAGATAGCTGCAGGTCTGGGAGCTGGTGCTATATGGGTCAGAAAACAAAAATCTAATGTACTATATTCCCTTGTAGTAAGCTGAGTAATTTTTATGTGTACACATGCAACAATTCTGAGGGAAATTTAATCTAACTTACCTGTGACAGTGTTTGATTTTTTTATTTCATTGGTTTTTAGTTTTATATGAGACACATAAATGAGTCAAGGCAGAGTTGTATGTTAATTGTATTTAAAATAGAAAAGAGCTGAACAAGGCAGATCTAAGCTGACATTAACCACCAGCAACAGGAATACATGCACATGCATGGGTGTATTTCTTACAGCTGTTTTACAGCAGAAATAAAGCTGGTTGCTGCTTACAGTAGGAATAGCCAATGAGCGCTGAAAGAGAGTCTGCATGATGCATCTTGTATTTCTCCAAAGGCACGCAGCTGTAGGAATGCATCCAAAAGTGACTACTGCTGCTCTACTGAATAATGAACTCTGTAAACTAACTATGAACACAGCTNTATACTTCAGCTTGAAGACTGGATCTTCAGTTCTTCATTTGGAATCATGTATTCCCTCTGAACACTTCATGCCATGTCATAAAAACCTTCATTTTTTTTTTGTTTGTTTCTGAGATCCCTGTCACGGTAAGAAGCTGACAATCTTCAACACCTATCTTACAAACAGCAGTAAAGAAAGGTGTATGAAAATGTATCTAAAATCCAGTGGATCTGATGGCAGTTGGCATCACAAGGCAGGCAATGTGCTATGTTAATAATACATCCCTATGCATTGATAACAGGCACCAAAAGCAAGATTGGAATGCAGAAAAAGCATAAGGTATTGCAAGCCTAGATCCTGAATTACAGAGTAGCCTAGGAAGGACTACCATTCATTCCCTGGCTCTGGGTGTAGGTATTTGACTGGTGGCAGACAGAACTCCTGATAATTCTTTTGTCTTTTTGTTTATTTAAGTGCATCCTTTTTAGACGTGTTTTAAATATAGGGATGGTCTTAAAACGGGATTGCAGGAGTTGTTGAAAGCATTTGTCTTACTTGCATGTTTTTGCTTTTTATTTTTATTTTTTCTGTCTTTAAAGTACTTACTTTGTGCTGCCCAATCAAGGGGAATCATGCTGCTGAACACATGACTACATCAAGCACATGCTGTTCCAATATGTCAGTCTTGTATTTCATTTTCATTTTTAGGGTGATTTCATAGTCGATCAAGTTTTTCTTTTTGATATTGTATCCTGTAGCAAAACATTGCTTTTCAATTGTGATGCTCTGTGTTGCCTTTCCATATGAAAAAACAAGCCCATGACTGGCTTGTGGTGAGTAGGTTCTTGACGATTTTAATTAAAATAATTAAACTCAGAGGCTGCAGCTGAAATAACCAGATCTAGGTTGTTATATCAGTGTATCTATTTATACATGGACATTCCATTATGATAATTTTTATTCTGGCTCTTTGACCATGTATGCCAGGCTTCCTCTGCTGTTTGCTGAATAGTAAAGTGATAAAGTAAATGAATCTCTTCCACTCTTTAAATTGCAATTTCTTCCCAATCAATAAAGAATTTGTTAAAAAATGAGCAGATTAACATTGATTTTTTCCCCCCCCATTAGGAATATGAAGTACTTGTATTTTTACTCCTAATGACAAATCAATTTCAGCATTTTAATGCATGGTAAATCCTACTGTTTGCGAATGTTACTTTCCTGCTTTCAGGTTTGAACATCTTATGCATTAGTCTTCCTTCATTGAGTCTAATCTGAACAAACCAATAATTATTTTGTTATTGCTGTACAGAATTTTCCTATGTTGCTTGTTTAGTGGGAAAACGTGTCTGAAACTACTTCAATGTTATGGAGGAATTACAGGAAAGGCATAGAGGAAATTATCTTTCACTCTGACAGATGTATACCGTAGTATGTAAAATGTTGTGATAGGAACCTTGATGTGTCCAATAATCTGTATAAGGGTCCTTTATTATAATGAAATCACTGTTTCTCTTTGCAGCCTGATATCAAAAATAGCTAATGGGAAAAGCATTCTCATAATGTATCGCAGGATCACAGAACTGTAGGGGCTGGAAGGGACCTGTGGAGATCATCTAGTCCAACCCTCTGCTGAAGCAAGTTCCTACAGACACTTACACAGGAAAATGTCCAGGAGGGTTTTGATATCTCCATAGAAGGAGACTCCACCACCTCTCTGGACAGCCTGTGCCAGTGCTCTGTTACCCTCAGGGTAAAGAAATTCCTCCTAATGTTTGTATGGAACCTCCTGTGTTCCTGTTCTTGCCCATTGCTCCTTGTACTGTTGCTGGGCACAACTTAAAAGAGCCTGGCTCCATCCATTTGGCTCCCACACTTCAGGTATTTGTAAGCATTGATAAGACCTCCTCTGTCTTCTATTTTCCAGACTAAAGAGTCCCAATTCTCTCAGCCTTTCCTCATACTGGAGATACTCCACACCCCAGATCATCTTCGTAGCCCTCCATTGGACTCTCGTAATAATACAATGTACCTTGCATGATGTTTCATACGATGTTTGGATTCTTAGAATATAGTTGTGTTAAAGGTTGGGTAGCCAGCATAAATGAGACTGTATCTTTTTATAAGAAGGAAACATACTCTCTTAGTTTTGCAACTGTACTAATGCTATTTCAACAAAACTTTGTGTAGGATTGCTAATTCTATTTTCCTACATGCAGCTGCTGTTAGTCGATATCAATACAATTTCTCACTATTTCCTCTCTACCTGTTATGCATTTTAAAAACACTTTTTTTTTTTTTTTTTCAATTGTGTGGTCTTCATGTCTTCATAGCTTAAATTTCTTCTTCTGCAAGTAGGTCAGATCCGTTTCAAAGTACATTTCAAAGTAACAGCAGGACACTTGAAACATCCACATGCAAGGTAGAGAAGAAGAGGAGGGGTAGGGAACTGGCAAAAGAATATTATACTTCAGAATCCTTTGTTACTGTGAGTGATGTACTAGTTTTAAACAAGAGGTACTATCAACTGTTGCACTTTGTAAGATGGGATGGCTCGTACAAGGGACCCTGCACTACTCAGCACCATGATCAAGAACATACAGTGAAGACTTGTCTCACTCCTGCACTGGCAGAGATGAGTCTCCTGCAGCAGAAAATGCTAGCAGTGGAGAGGGCCTATGAAGCACTGGAGTTCATTATGAGAAACAGGCTCAGAACAGCAATCATAACTGCCAGCCAGTCAGGACACATCACAGACATACTGTGAATGCAATACCAGATTCAGACTATTGGCCCTGTAAAAGCAACAACATTCTCACAAAACATTACTTTTAAAATGTTCACCACGATGTTTGTGTCGAATGTTGTTGTTTTTTTTTAGTAAGATTTTTAGGAAATGGAAATGTTTCATGAGAAACTTGGTGATTTTTTCACCAGTTCTAGTAAATAAAAATCCATCCGAAATGTACTGAATGGATTTCTGCCACTAACATATTTTTCCTTCATTTTCCTTCTAATGTTTGTGGAGTAGCTTACTACTGTATACTTAGATGCTTAAAAATTATTTGTTTTTTTCCCTCTAAAGTACTTAAGCTTTTTCCTTAAAAAAGGAGATTTAAACTCCGTATAGCCTAAGTGGGTTATATTCCATTAATATTATTTCTGATAATATATTTACAGTCAGATAAATATATGAATAAATATACGAATGCATACTCAGGGTGAAATCAAATCTAACTAATCAAATAACTAATGGAGGAGAAAATAACCCCAGGTGGTTTAACACAAATCCAAGCAAAAAACTTATAAAGATATTTTAGGAGGCACAAATGCAGCAGGATTTAATAGTAATTATTTTTTTTGTTCATTTTCTGGCAATGTTGCATCTACTAGGGGCATAAATAGGGAAAATGATTGGTACTTTCAAATGCATTAGGAAAAAATAGATTTTAGCAGAATTCCCATAGCACCACTAAAGAGACAGGCAAGAGTCAGACCAGTACAGCAAACAATTACGAAAATTTTTAATCAGCAGGAAGCAGAATGCTTTGCCTCCTTGAATATAGGCATAATCAATGCATGCTCTTTTGCTTATCAGTGAAAGCTGGGTATGATTTGGTTGACGAGATGGAGAACTTCTTTAGAGTCAGCTAGCAGTCTGTAAAGGGTTCAAGTTTTTGCTAAACAAAGCGGCAAGACAACTGTTTGACCTGTGCACCAGTCTCCAACAGCTCAACCAGCTCCGCATCTGTCCTGTACTGGGGGCCCCAGGCCTGGACACAGCACTCCAGGTGAGGCCTCACAAGGGCAGAGTAGAGGGGGACAATCACCTCCCTCTCCCTGCTGGCCACCCCTCTCTTGATGCAGAAACAGGTTATTTTGACTTCAGCTACAGGTTAAGAAACAAAACCAAAAGGTTTCTTGTAATTAAGGTTCTCATTAGATGCTTTTTTTTTTTTNNTTTTTTTTTTTTTTTTTTTTTTTTTTTGGGATGTGCATGGTTTGAAATCTCTTTACAATATTGAAAAGAAGCTAAAACTGCATTTCAGTTGTGGGCAAATACCTATTACTTTCTTATTTTGCATCTTCTTAGATGTAAGCAGGAGGGTCTAGAGCTTTTGAACAGATTTTTTTTTTTTTTTTCCCTTTTAAGGGGAAACAAAATATCTATAGGAGATGGTAGGCTTCAGATTCTGACTGAATATTATATATTCTGAGGACATTGTGTAGATGCTCCTTTACCAGTAATTTTATTTTCTCTATGTTTATATAATAATATTTGTAATTTTAGAAAATATTTACTATTTAAGATAAAATTTAGATTGCTTTACAAATGAGTTTAATGTTAGCTTATGTGCCTGAGTGACAGTGCTAAGGACATAATGCTCTACTTCATGTCTCAGAACAGATACATCAGTGAGTAATGATGTGCCATAACTAAAAAATTCATAGTGAAAATTCAGTGTCTTGCCTGATTAATACCAGTCATGTATTACATCTGTTCTGATAACGTGGCTGGTAAAGTGCATCTCTCCTGTGATACAGTGAATTCTTTTTGTTAAAGTGGAGATCGGTCTGTCTGTAAAATGTGATTACATAAACAATTCATACAGCTTTTGCCTGAAACTTCTGCAAAGCACTTACTGCAGCTGGTTACTATAGCAACAGGCAAAGGAGGCTGGTTTAAATTTGTTCCTCCTCTATGAGAGAGGCTTTATATTTCGCTGCATTTTGCTTCAAATAGGAAACATGCCAGTGTAACATCTCCACACGAACAATTTAAATCTCAAGTAAATCAGTCCACTGGGAAGTATAGCGTATTCCACTCATGTAAATCATTTCCCTGAGTGCTCTGCTCTAATGCTTCCTGATTCCTCCAAGTTACTTTTGTCGCTCTGGTGTGTGAGGCTGTAAAGATGATGTCACAAGCACTAATGCTTTTTGTCCTCCCCTCTTGTAACATGTACCCTAAAATTATTTTTTAAAGCACGCTCTAAATCAAGGTGAAAACATCAGGAAATGTGGATGGACATAAAAAGTGCAGTGTCCTGTCGCACTGGACAGTTTCATATATCAAAATGCAATTGGATCTTTCAAGTTACTGCACAGAAGTGAGAGCCATACCAACATGCTGCATGGGATCGTTAACTGAGATAGCACTTTTACTGAAAAAAGAACTGGTAAAGTGTACATGTATAGCAAGTTCTAGTGAAAGAGAAGTCTGAAAATGAGGAATGACAGCTACATCCATTGCAGATATGCGTGGAACCTTATTCCTGGAAAATATTTTGCTTCTGAAAACTGCCATTTCACGGCAAGAGAAAGATCTCCAAACTGCTACGAGCCATCCACCAGCGGTCCCCATTGTGTTGGTAATTATGGACAAGTAAACGGGACAGGCTTTGTAGGCTGAAAAGTTCCAACAGATTAAGAGAGGGCATGAAGCCAATTCATTAGAGAATTGAGATCTATAGCATTTCTCAAAAGAATACAAACAACAAAAGCAGTTGTCTTGTACTCCAGGCTAGGTTAGAAACTTCTAGCCAGCAGCACAACTGTTTTGTTTCTGATAGGTCTAGGCCCAATCCTCTCTTTTTCTAGTGTTCCTTTTTCTGCTGGCATCCTTCCTATTGGAAAAGAGCAAGTCAAGAGCCCTCAGTATTCTTTGTGATGCACACCAGTGCAATGGACCAATTTATTTCTTCACTGTCTTTATCCTTCTAAAGTTTCTATTTTGATATTCCAACAAGTACATTAGTCCTTTCAGATTTTTTTCCTGTACATGAGGTACTTAAATTATGTCATATTCTCTGTTGCAATGTTTTGAGCTCTTTACTTTTCATGCTTTGTCGCAGTCTCCTAGCAGAAATGTCCACTAGGTGCACTACGTTTCACTATATACCCTCTTGAGGCACACTTTCCCCACATTCCTGATCCTTCTTCAGTAGTGTGTGACTTCCCAAGGACTTTTTTCTCAATGTCTTTCATGGTAGGGCTGAGGACTTGCATGTGCTGAGGGGGTGGTGCTTACCAGGTGAAGATGTGTGTTTGCAGTATATAAGTTAGATGCAGTAGGGGGAACGCTTGTATACTAAGGATACCTTTGTGCAAGTTCTAATAATGCACTTTTGAAGATGAGAATTCTGTCTTGCGTTTATAATGCTGAGCATGTAGGAATTGGGTGAAACCTAGCCAATGCACTGTAAATTCAAATCCTAGCTCAATTGCTGAATGACAAAAATTTCCTTATTTTTGACTTTTAAAAGAGTCTTTTAACTAATTACCTTGATGAGTTTGTTGTTGCTGTGTTAGTTGCTGATGCAGTTGTCAAAGAAACTGAATTTAGTTACTGTCATTCACTGCCAATAGCCTATTTCTTGAATGCTCTTGTGTATTGTTTAGAGCTAGTAGAACATCCTCTCCTCCTGTATGACCTTAGAACAAACTGTTTTAAGGATCTTATACATTTTTTTTTTTAAATGTTATACATCGTAGTTTTTAGTGGCAATGGGATATCTTATTCAGTTATAAAAGTGGCTTATTTAACAGGTGTCCATTAGTACTAAACTCTCTAAAGATTATGTTAGAGTATTAGCTTGCAAGACATTATAATATATGCTACTTGACCAGTTTAGGTGGGCATATCATCTATCGTTGCTATGTTGCTGGACATAATAACTTCACAGAAGACCAAAGAGAATATATTGTCATCTTCTTTTTGCTGATCAGAAGACAGGGTATTATTCTACTGCCGTTTGGAATTATTGTAACAAAAATAGGCTAAACCTTTCCCTGGAATTTAAGCATGTCTCACCTGGACAGGTCTTCACAGAAACTGAGAAAGAGACATTGGTAATTTCTTGTTCTAACTACTCCTGTTATCAGTGAGCTCCTGCAGATCAAAGTGAAAATCTTTTACTTTTCAGGTTATTTTATTTGTTATTCTCATTGCATTCTGTCAGCTTTCAATTCTCTTAATTACTGAACTATTCTTTGAGCGTTGGAATAATAAATATCTGCCTAATATTTCATTCACCATGTTACTTTCCCCAGTGAAAATATATTTCAGTTTCAGGAATGTACTCCAAATTCTTTCATGAATGTTAAGGCAAATAACTTATTCAGGCCTTCAGCAATGCCAGCCTCATCTGTCACTATTAGTGCATTCATGTTCCTTAATGACCCTGTTGGCCATTTTTTCTGGCTGCTTGCTTCTTTTTCATGTTTACCATTATTCATTTTGAAAAATATCCTTTGTATTTGCATTTTGATGAATATTCCTATCATACCTAAAGCAGCTAGCTAGCTGTGATCAAAACTAGCACTAACTGATTTTGTTATCTTTTAAATCCTTCTTAAACAAGCAGGTTTCTGGAATCAAGCTATCGACCGTACTGTTGTAATTAGGAAAATAATTTTCTTTTATTATAAACATTGTATTTTCTATTTTCTCTTTTTCAGTTCATTGCAGCAATATTTCTGTTATTCTCAGGTATGTGATTTGCATCTCCAAAGACTTGAGTTCTTAAAAAGTACTTTCTTAAAAGTGTATACTCCAGATAATCCACACCACCAGAAAATTTGTAGTGCATAACAGCCATAGATGTTAGTCCATTGCCCTCAGGAAATAAAGTTGGGAGAAATTTAGAATTTTCTTCCAATTTATGTAGGAACAATCGCGGTTACTGAACCTGGGTGTAGATGGCCATGTGAGTAACAGCTGACGATCACATGAAGTAGTTAGCATCACCCACCGTGTATCTCTTTTAAACAAAAGACTTGCTTATAGCTCTGGAAGTGCAGCAAAAGTAGATTGCAGCTAGTTGATAAGCAGTGCACCTCAGTCCTATGAGAACGTGCAAGAAAATTATCTGAAATTTAACCTATCCTGCCACATATTAAATAAAAAATTAAAATAATTAAAATAGAATTAAACAAATTGGGAATGAAATACTTTCTGTAGTCCCAATGCCTAGTTTCTTACTTTTTGGTTTCTGTAAATGTTTATATGGTTCTCCTCCTGAGGTGCTAGAGTAGGAGATTTTGCTTAAGATAACAAGNGATCTCTAATTTCTGTATTTAAAATAGACAAGACTGACAATGTGGCGTAGAAGAAGTAAATGCGAATCATAAACAGAGAGGTACAATGGCTTTCCCAAGGTCACATAAAGGACTGTAGAAGAATCTGGATCAGATTAAGTTGTCCTTTATTTGGTCATTTGGTCCCCATTTGGTGGACAAAAGCATTTGGTATCAATACATGATACAAGTGTTTTTATCTGTAAGCATTTGATTATCCATAAAGAGTTAATGTCCTAATGAAAAAAATTGGTAAATGTAGTGACCCATTTACTTGTCTCTTTAAGTTGAATTCAGATTTGTCAGTAGAAGGGAATGAATTTCTTAGTGCTGGTTTAAATGGATGAACTGTTGGAAGCATTTGCCTGCATTAGCTCCAAAATGGCTACCAATTGCAATGCCTTAAATAACCTGCTCTTTCAGGGCTCTGAAGTTTGGCTGCAGGCCACTGAATCATATTCTTGCATATGAAGTTAACTTGTAAAATGGCCCTTTGGTTATTTTCCAAGTGGAAGTTTTAAGTCTTCATCAGGAAAACAAACTAAAAAGTCATACCTACATGTTCAGAAAGAAGTTATCCGCAGCTTTGAAAAACTTTGCTATCAAGCTTCTATGCTAATGCCTGTTAAACTTGCTTCAGCTGGGAAATATGAATAGATTTTGAACTTCCTTCCTGTTCTTAGAGCTTTGTCAGCAAGATCACTGCAATACCTCATGCCATCTGTCACATTCCCTTCTCTCAGCAGGGACTCTTTTCAAGTTATAAAGTTATAAAGTCTAAACTGTTAGCATGGAGGAGTATTATTACTGTGCATTTTGCTGCTAGGACAGCAGGCTACCCTAAGGAAAAAGGAAGATTATCTAGGATTTTTGAGGGTTTTGGTTTTAAATTTGAATAAAAAATCTTTCCAAAAATAGGAGATGGTATAACAACCTTTGATGTATTCTTGGTGTCTGGACTGCTGCTCTTTGCCACAGTAAAATTTGTTTGTTCGGAAGAACAGTTACTGGCTTGCTTGTTCTTGCCTCTCAGAACTCTTGCCATATGCAAATACTTTTTGGAAATGATATTCATGCAGTGCATGAGAGTTAAATTACAATACCAAGTGTACAGTGTGTGGCGTGTGTGCTGCATAGTAATAGATTATACCGTCTAGTGACTGCTGAAAAGGCAGGCATCCCTACAAGTCACTGGATACTGCCGCTGCATTTCTGTGTGCAACAGTACTTTCTTGTAGGAGGTAAGCAATTGTCAAAATGCTTTGAAAAATAACTTAGGAAAATGTTTAATTCTTCACCTAAAATCTTTATACTGGTATAACGTTGTTTCCACTGACACAGGATAGTTAACCTAATACTTCTGGCCAAATTCCATCTGAGAGAAAATATCATCAGACCAAAATCTTCCCTAGACAACCAGTTTGAAAACAGTGTTTCCTCCCAGTTTGATGCAAACACATACCATATTGCTGAAGTCATGGCTGTCACGGATGCTCTCTTGTGCTGATACAAGTCCAGCCAAGTTTAGGCATGGTGTTTATTTCAATACATTCTTGACACAACATTGTCCCCAAAAGGCAGTGGAGTATCAAGAATATACCAGATTAAATAACTAAATAAAATTAAATAATAATAAATCAAATTAAATAACTATGTATCTGTTGTCTTAGCTTGCAACTCATTAAATATTCTTCCTGAAAAAAGTAGTAGTTGCAAAACATTTCATTGACACACTTTTGTGTAGATTTAAATCTAATAGATTTCTTTGTGTACTGAAATATATGAAGAATGAAATGATTTAGGAGTGAGAAGCTTTCCGAAAACTAAGCTAAAATCTTTATCTAGAAATTGGATTATAGTTAAGCAGGTGCATTTCTTCTGGAGGCACTGACAAACATTGCACTGGTTAATTTTATTTGAATAACCCTTTTGCGATGTTTCACTAATTCTGGAGTATTCATATGTGGGAACATTAGGAATCAAAACATGTTCCTTTTCCCCTAGCATAGGCTTCAGTTCATGCCTTTCATGCTTGAATCCAGGAATATCTTTGGAGGGCTTAAATAGATGTATTCTGAGCTCTGCGAGTCACTGGAGGAGAAAGGAGGCAATTTAATGAAGTTGTAGACTTATAGCAGTGTGGAAAGAATTTCACAGGTGTTTGCTGTTGTGCCTTCAACAGCTAGTGAGATGCTCATCAATACTTACAATCTATTTAGCAAGGACTAATCAGGGTGTAACAAGGCTACTGTTTATTTCTGTTTATAGTTAAGGTATCCTATGAATTAGTCTTTTGCATCCGTCTGCTTCTTGGGTAAACCATTCATGTAACACAAACCTTGGTGTTTTCATTATAGCAAGCTATACAAATTCTGTTCATTTGCTCGCTTTTGCTGGAAAGGATTTCCTTGACCATGAATTTTCCTGCAAAGCAGAATAAAACTCGTGTTCAAAACAAACACATGTGCTTTTAAAAATATTGTGGTTTAATAATTAATTAATTGCATGGTCTTTTTTTTTTTTTAATGTATTGTAATGTAGTGAAAAATGTTACGTTCTCCTAGGAGAGTCTGTCGTATCTCGCTAGTCATCCTGATATTCCACACCTCTTCCATTTTATGCATTTGGCTACATTTAGAAATAAAATTAGGATTGAAAAGGAGTTTGGAAATTTCAAATGTATGGCTTTGTGGACAGTCCTAATTTTTCACTTTTTTATATCAATAACGTGCATTGAATTGGGCCAGGAGGCCTATGGAAGAAAAAAGAGACATATAACTTTGTTTTGGAGACTTTCATAAGGTATGTGCATCAAAGGCAGAACTTAAGTTTCAGTTAGTAGGGCAGGTAACAAAGGCACATCTTTCAGCTCCAATTTTAAATGACTGTTGGGACTTTGCTCCTCATCCTATCGAATGTCGCTGCCCTTGCAGTTGTGGCAGATCATGAACGCAAAGGAAGTTCTTAACCTGGTTCTGAGGTAGCTCTGCTGAATGTTGATGCTTTGTTTGAACCCAGCAGCTGCAGCTACACAACTGATGCTGAAGGTACAGTTTTTCTTTCATGTGCTTAAGAACTTGACAATTTAGGAGAAAGCCTTTGCTGATTGTCAGAAAGGAGAAGGGACACAGGCAGACAGCAAGGTGCCAGAAAACTCGGAGCCTGAGAGGTTTCAGGAGTAAAACTGCCTACGATGGGTTTTCAATTATACCAGATGGTGCTAATTTGTGAGCTTTTGGCCAAATGTGCTTGGTGGGCACAGTTAATTTAGAAAGGTTTTTCTTTCTGTTATTGTTTTGTTGGAAGTTGTTGTGACAGCATGGACAAAACCCACAAGGTAGTGCAGGACAGGTTGTTATCAATATCTAAGAATCAGTGGAAGACTCAGAAAGGCTAAACACTTGAAACTGCATAATTACAAGAGACTATTTTCTTAATAGCCTCTTGTTGCAAGTGTAACATCATACAACACTTTGGTTGTGAGCTCTTATGAGCAATTACCTTCAGTATGTTTGGATCACTGCAAGCAGGGCTAGTATTCCATGTGTAAAAAATAATAAAAAGAAAAAGCTAGGCTGTCATAGCATAATATTTTGTATTATTAGGCAAGCACTGAGAGTATTTGGGTTTAGCAGAAATGTTTTATCTTTTGGTGTATATGTATGTGTGTACCTTCAGATAATATTCAGAAGAAGCAAAAACTCAAGCAGTGAACCATTTGCAGAAGATTTTGGATCGTAGCCTAGAGAGAAAGCTAAAGATAATTTATAAATGGAGCTTTGGCTGGGAAGGCGAACTTTGAATTGTGAGTGAAACTGCACCCTAATATTTGATTTCTCCATTATTTAGAAAAACAATTTTACACAGTCTTTGTGACTAAAGATAAAGAGAATTATGCTTCCATTATCGTGTTTTCTTCCTAATTGAAACAACCTTCCCACATGGGCTATTTGAGTTAAAAGAGGTAATGCATCTTACAGCAAAATGCATGTGTACAATCTCAGAACCTGAACTATATTTGCACAAAATACATCTTTTCAAAATAGCAATGCTATCTAGTATTGATTAAATCAATCCTTAGCTAACAAAAGATGAACTTAGTCTGATGTGAGCTGAGTAGGGAGCAAGTGTTGTTAGTTTTTTTTTTAACTTTCTTTTCATTTATCCTCATTTCAGCTGCAGTTTAGTATGAGGTTTTGCACAGCCAGTACCTTCATACCTAAGATTTATGGTCAGCCACGTGGCTGAGGCAGCCGCTTGCTGCATTAAGCACCTATCTCTGTTGGAATGCAGAAAGGGGTGCCTGACTGGTGTGCTTCACGTGCTGCTGTGTCAGTCACTCCTGTCTCTGCCAGGTGAGCTGGGTGCGATTATTCTGCCAGCCAGATCTGACCAGCAGGCCAGAAAGTGGAGTATCATGTGCGATGGAAAATCAAAAGCCTGATCTCATTTTTCTTAATACAGGAATGTCATTAGCCTTTGATACCTTTTAAGGTGATTTAATTAGACAACATTCATGGCCTGAAATTCAAATAAGTTTTAGCTAAATTTCATGTTATTAAAATTATTCTGTTTTCAGTGAAATTTTTAACTGCTTCACTAATGCTCTAGAATGAATGTATGTCAGTTTAACACTTCTTTTTTATTCTGCAGGAAAGTTTTAACTAACTTTGTTTGAAATTAGTTTTTAAAGTGAAATAGCTCTGTGGAGGTATCATATTTGAGTGCATTTCCTTATCTTGGAAAGGTTTTACCATGATGAAGTCCGAATACAGAAATAGCTTTTATGCCAAAAGAAGAAAAGGAAAGGGAAAAAAGAAAAGGTATTGTTCTCATGGGATACTAAAGGGAGGAAGCTTCTCTTACTCTTTATTGTGTCCATCTTCTACTTTTAAAACTCAGAAGGAACCTAAGCTGCCCTACTCATACAAAATTTAGTGTGAGCCCGGCAGGAGGGCCAGGGAGCCAGCCTGTGCTCCTGGCCACGCTAGAGCACTCCCCAGGCTTCCACCTGCACAGACTGTCTCCCTGGCCCTCCTGCCGGGCACAAAATACTGTGCCTGGGTTCCGGCAGGGAAATACTGTGTCTCTAAATCTCGCTCTGACAAAAGGCAGAAAAACTGCAGAGCCTCAGGGTGCAAGAGTATTTCAGGGTGGAAGCTACAAGGATCACATCGGAAGATGTTAGAATTTATATGAATTTGGGTGGTGCGTTGCCAGATGTATTTACGTATCCAGACTGTCTCAGGGGACACAGAACTCACACTGCAAGGTGTCACCAAGATGACATACAGCATCAGTAGGAAAAAAGATTCCTAATTCTTATATTCCCATGTGTCCAATGATCACATGTATTGCATTTGTATGTAAATACATTCACATAATGAATAGGTTCCATCGTTACTTGTAGGTAATTCAACTCATTTCTATAAAAGTTGTAAAGGTTATTTTGTTTGAAATACTTTGCAGCAGGTACACATCATATAGAAGTATTGTGACTAGCAATGTGTATTCAACTGTGTTAATTCTTAGACAGGACACCCAAGGATTACTTCTTGCTGTACAGTGAATTCCCATTCAGTGAGACAGTGCATGTGAAACACAAGTGAGGGTGTTAAGTCCTAGAAAGGTCTTTTTGTACAGCAGTATATATTTAGTTGCAAATTTTCATTGCATTGTCAAAAACCACAGCAATGTGGATATGTAGTGATGCCACTGCTAATATTTAATACAAGGTTTTTCTTGCGCTGGATACTTAAAACCACTTTCTATGGACAGTTAATCTTCATTAACACTGCTTAAGAAAAGAGGATCAGTCAAACAACTATCTATTTTAATTGTAATCAATTTAGTAAAGCTTAGAGCACCGTAGGGGGGCAGGACTCCACTGTACTCTGAGGTGCACACATACAAAGGAAAGACAAGCCAATCAGTCAATCACAAAGAAATGTCCTTCTCTGCAGAAGAATATAAGGTAAATATCATATAGAAAGAACAGTCTTGGGTGAAAGCCCTGATGTCCAGACAGGATTAGCACATGGCAGATGGATTTATTGGAGGACTAACACTGCCCAGTGGTTTTTTTTTTGCCTATTCTTGGTCCTACTCTTTCTCTGCAGCTCTTGTAGTTTTGTTGCAGTCATTGAGACTACTTGCATATCATTCGGTATTGGCACTGTGATATGGCAAAAATGACAACACAAATTCCTTCTCAGCTTCCTACTGCCTTGGACTCTTGGAACATCTTTTCATTTTCTATGACAGAAAAAGACACCAACATCACTAACATCCAGATATATGCAAAAAGTGGATTTTCTGTGCTCCTTCAGCATGTAGTGTATGAAAGAAATAAACAGATTAGCTCCTTTGTCACAGAGGACACTTTGGGTTCCAAAGCACCTCCAGATAACGTCCCAGCATCAGCAGGTCTCACAGAGTTACAGACATTTTGGTAGCTGTCACTTCCAGGAAAGCCATAAAAATGTTGGCTATGGTAACAAACCAGTGATGGGAACTTCCAGGGTGAAATATAATAGACTATATTTCCTCTGTGGAAATAGAAATATCCCTGATTTACCCTGGATTGCCAACCTCAGAGACAAACAGACAAGATTGCCAAGCATCTGTTTTGTCAGGGCTTGCTGTTTTTATGCATCATCATCGCAGCTAGGTCTTTGTTACATGAGCAAGTTTGTAGAATAACGTGTAATATGTAAGGTGGGAGTTAGTTGCACTCTACTGAGAAACTGCTTTCCCCCTTGGTAATGTGACATTAATTGCTGCAGACGGATATGAATGCTTTGTATGTGCAGAGGACTGTGAAAGCATTAATAAATTACATCTCTAGCAATCAGCTGACAGAATGGGAAGTATGCTGGCGTTACACTGAACAGACACATTCTCTGCCAGTCATGATCATTTTGGCAGTACAATGGTCAGATGTGTCTTAAGCTATTTTCTTAACCGGAAATGTCGTCTTGCTTCCCTCAAGTAAGGAATAAGGAGCGAAGTGATTCTGACAATGTCTTTTCTTTCTCCTTCATTCCAGGGCTTTGGGAGCTGAACAACATTTTATTACCTTTAGGGGCTGCTGAAAGATAAATATTGTGAAATCTCGGGCAGAAAAAAAATCTGCCCAATCCCCAAAGAAAAACAGAAAAGCTGTATGGATAGAGATCTTATAACCTGAAAACCTATTTGAGGGGCAATTTTTTTGCTTGACATGTAATGTGCCAAGCCTTTGTGTCCTTAAGAGTTGTGTGTTCTTTCTGAAAACAGCAATAACTGAAAACTGGAAGGGATTAGCAAAATCTTTCTGTGCCAGTTGTTTGTTCTATAGTTTGTTTGCCTTGTCTTTTACTTCTGTTATGTTTGATAAATAGCTGCAGTGATAAAATTCGGAGAGGCTTTCCTGAAATCTTCCAGCTGCAGGACCGCCTGATAATGTGGAATTCTGCACAGACTGTTGTTAATTTTCACTTTCTTATTTCAAAGGGCAAGGACAGCTGACTGTATCTAACTGTATTTGTTCCCTGTCACTAAAGAAACTTTCCCACAGCTAGAGCTATAGTCAGCTCTGATGCAAGGGTCAGTGGCGATAAACTGCAATTAGGAGTTCATAGTAAAAGGTGATGTACTTCACCTCCTGCTGATTGTTGTGGTTCACTTGTGCAAATTTGTCACAAAGTGTTCTAGGGAACCATTCTACACAGCCCTGAATATGGAAACTTTGAGCTATTGTTTGTTATGGGAAAGAAGAGAAACCTACTGTAGAACAGCACCTGAAATAGATCTAGGCTGCCTCTTCAGACTGATGGTTTAGGCAGAGTTTATTGTGGGAAAGGACCTTCTGCGCCTCTCAGACGTGGAAAATGGGCTACAATAAGTTACACAGAGTAACAGGGTTTCCAAGATGGTGTGAGAGTGTTAGTACATTCTCTGGGCAAGTATCAACTACAGATAGTTCATAAGAGGACGAGCCAAGTAATGGGCTCAGGCATAACATCCTCCTTGATCTGTGCCCCACATGCCTAATGCTGCTGAGAAGCCACCTGCATTCTAATAGTGTGAGGTCTTCACAAGGAATTATAGGATGTGGGAGTTTGTACTTGCCTGGGGCTTTCCCAGGCTTATTCACGTTGCCGAAAGGGGTTACAAGGGAGTTTGTCCTGCAGTGCCACCGAGTTTGCCTCAAGAGTGAGGTGAGTCTGGGGAGTGTAGTTTTGAGCCAGTACCTGCATAACACAGGGCACACTCTAAAACCAGCCATGTTATAGTAGTTGAAGTACATGGCCATTTATGTGTAAATCTATTTTTCTTCCCCAATTTGTGTGTTATGGGACTGACATTTGTGGAACCTGGATGCAATCTGGGTATTCTAAAAGTCAGTACTTACAGTAATCATTACTGCCCATGAGGACATCTCTCTTTCAAGGTCAAAAGCAACACTACGCAAACCATAAGCAACAGTAATAAAACACTAATTTCCTTCTCAGCTGATTACCTTCAATGTTTGAGTGCACATAGATGTGGGATATGTCATTGCAGAAGATATTTTCTGATTTTAAACCTGTGGAAAATGAAGCTTTGCAGGTCCTGTCCAACACCTGCTCTGAGTGCAAATCTGAACATTTAGGCCTTTAATATGTAGGCAGAATTATAAAACTATTACATATGTTGCCAAACTGAAGATTAACATCTTTGTAAGTAGAATTTACTCCTGCCCTGCCTAAAACCACAAATTTCTTACCTCCTGATTATGTTGAAAGCTTATATTTTTTAGAAGTTGCATACTATATATTATTACTTAAAATAAAAGCCAGAGTATTCATAAAAGAGAGCTTTTTATAGATGTTGCATCTTCTGTCATTTTCTGTGTCAGTACTTTTCTGTATTATAGATTAGTTTAACAACCATAGGCCAAATTCTGGTCTTAGACATGCCAAAACCCTGCTGAAGCAATATTGTGAGTCTGTACCTAGAAAACTTCTTTTTTAGGTGCGCAGTAACTTACAGATGATGGACTTACATAGACTTATATCTTAATATCTGAAGGAAAGAGGATATCTCTTAAAAGTTCATGCAATGTTGACTAAAGTTGAAAGCAAAAATTCTGCAGGAGGGATATATTTGGCATTTTTTTTTTTCTGTGTTTGGCTTTTCAAAGCCAACTATGTTTGGCTTTTAAAGTAACATGAAACTGTCCTGTAGCTGGTTGCTTTCAGATTTCACCACAAATAGCAGAATTTTATAGGAATGAGAGAACCCCGAAGACTATCTGGTAACACCACGGTAAAAAATCCATTGCCTTTACACCTCCCTTTCAAGTACACTTTTTTTTTTTTTTTTTTTTTTTTTTTTTT
>VXAV01006829.1:6750-20567 GCA_013399715.1 Alectura lathami | reverse complement strand
TGTGCACAATTTGCAAGTATTTGTATTTATGTTTTAAACCCAGTTATATTTTAAAACCAGTTAAAGGGAAAAAACAAAACAAAACAACAAAACAGATTAAGAAGAATAAATGTGAAACTTGTTTTTGGTGGCAAATAAACACTTTTCAATTTACCATTTTTAAGCAGAAATACCTTTCTGAATTTTTTATTTATCTTTAAGCACTTATTTTATTGGATGTATGGGAATGTATTTTGAATGTCCCTCAATTCTTTGAATGGCTGTTCCTTGCAAATACCCGATGTAAGTGTTGCTCAAGATGAAGATTATAATTGTTTTAACCACTCCAGATGTCAAAGGATTTTAAAGTCTTTTAAATGTTTGCATCACCACTGGTTAAATGGACAGGGGTGTTCATTTTTGAATAGGACATCACTATCATGGACAGACAAATGGCGGAAAATGTGCTTAATACCCATTTCAGTATGTTTAATTGCTATTGTAGTCTCAGCACAAATACTGGCACTAAATTAAATGCATGCGGGAATATCTTGCTATTCAGCAGTCTAGTGTGACATGGTAATTGAGCTATATTTTTGGTAAATGTGAATTAGTGATGGTAGTACACTTCGTTTTATACCAGTAAGCAAATAACTTTTTTTCTTTTTTTTTTTTTTTTTTTATAATTGGTCCTCTTCTGCCCTTGAAAATGTTTGAGCCTTAAGGACTGAAAACTAACGACAGAAAGAGGGATGAATACCCAGGGAGCTAGGGGTAACATAGCAATCTGATATAAAAATTTAATGAGCTTTTTTCTGACACTGTAATTTGTCTTAGCAAATTTTTCTAGTGAACAAGGCCAGAAGCCGTATGTAAATGAGTTTTTCTAGTGACTTGTTCTTGCCAGACTGCTGCAGCTGCAGGGAGTGTTAGGGTGATGAAATGATATTGCACATAATGGGGTTAACTAAGATTACAAGTTACTTCCTTCAGGGAAGTGTACTCTATTCATTTTTTTGTTTTGTTTTAAGCAAGATTACACTGAAAGTCAGAAGATCAACTCTGAGTTAATATATTGTAAAATCTAAGTGTGGTTTGAGGCAACATATCATAAATTACAGATGGGTAATTAGCTATTGCGTTCTTTTGTGATTGGTTGTATTTCTTCTGAGCGTGTACATTTCACTTCAGAAACAGTAGCACCTTATGAGCAGGCCTCCTGTCTCCTTTAGTAATGTTTCTTGTTACTTGCAGCTGATGTAAATAGTCGAAGAAGAAACGGTTGGGCTTGTCCATAGTCTTACACATAGCTTTATAATACAGTATTTAGAAAAGATGTTACCAGAAGTCTGTGAGCTGTTATTTAGCGATGTCTAAGAACAGACAAAGTGCTTAGAATATTTTAATGGGAGCAAAATATTTAAAATTCCGTTATTTAACGCAGGCCAGTGTCTCCAAGAAGACTCCCATTTCAGCCAGCCCTCCTGGTTTTCAGCCTTTTGCATTTGCATTTCCCAAAACACTGTCCTTGGTTTTTCAGTCTGCAACTGCATATGCCAATAGTCTAAATCTTTCTGTCTCCTGTGGAAGCCTGTGACCATTGATTATAGAACAACAGCATCCATTAATACAAAGATCACTGCTTTTAGGAGTGGGGGAGTACACCTGGACTTCAACATTGTACTCTTCTCTATTTGATCAGATAAGTCAGAATTCATTATCTAATCTTTTTTAGGTTTCTTACTCCGTTTTTTTTTTTTCCTATTTGTTTAACAGTTTAACTCGTACTGACAAGAAAATCCATACATTTATAGTGGGTTATAACCACTGTTGTGGAGGAGAACATCACAAACTGATTGAGAGACACCTCTTTGGCCACTTTTATTGTTCTAATACAGTTCTAGAAGTACCTGTAAAATTTGCATATGTATCCACAAAATGGGCAAAAAAAGTAATTTATTGCTCAATTGCTATATAATTAAATAATAATAAAGAAATAAATATATTTTTTAACATAGTTATGTAAAAATTACCTAACCTGACATAGCAGCAACTATTCTATGAAATACTTGAGGCAAAGTTCAGATCTACGTTTCCACGGTACTGGTTTTCCTGGTTTCCTATGCTTTCAAAAATGCAAAGGGAAATAGATGATAGATACTGGACTTGAACTTTGCTTTTCAGTATTGGCATTCTCTGAAGTGGTAAGCATATTTTTCGGGTTTTACTATTAGTCCATACAGCCTTACATGTCTTAATGACTCTGTATCCTGTTACTTCTGCAGACTAGAACTGAGAAAATGTTAAATACTGAAGCCAAGGTTAAGAAGTTTTTTGTTAGGTTGAAAGCATTCTATGTGGAAGGTCTTTTCATATCTTATTCTAAAAGAAGTTAAAATTAATGTGCTTCAGGTAGGGTAACTTGCACAGTGCTGTGAAAACTTGGAAGGTTTTACCTAGTGACATTTTCAATTTATGGTTAATTGAAACTGAATTTTAATTCACAAATGAATTTTATAGTGGCAGAATCCTGCCAGCTCACTTTCCTAACTTACTTTCATTCAGACTGGCTTAAAAAATACATCACGTTAGGCCCTGCTGGGAGTTTCTGTTCACATAAAGTTGTATATAAGTCAAGTTAACATAATTTAAGTGACCTTACAGGGAGGATTTCAGTGTGTGATATCTTCTCCTAACCTGCATCAAAACAATTAGTTTTTGTGATTAATGCTTCTAGGTGTTCCTGGGTGCAAACTTTGTGTTCAAATGTAGGTTGTAAAAACAACTAGATGATATTTTTTCGGACTCTTCTGGCTGATCTCATCTTCCATATTCTCCTTTCTCTCGAAGTATATATTTATTGGAATTAGTCAATCATAGTTCAAAATAAATCTCTCTGTCTTATGTGACTAAATCCAATTTTAATCACATTTTCAAAGTACACTACCCACAGTAAGTGATTTTACTTGACAGGTACTCAAGTGATCTGGTTTCTCACATACTATTATAGGGCAGAAGCAGTAGCTGTATATTGTGGATAGTCGGCATGTATGAAAGTCTGATCATATACGCAGAAGTGCTGAGGCAGCCTGCAACTGTTATGCCCAATGGAACTTACTGTATCATTTTATATTTTGATCCAAAACTACTTTATGTTCAACTCAGTCAAAGCCATTCCACATCTATCAAAGCTTTTTGTTTGTTTGTTTGTTTTTTGAGATACTGCAAGTACAATTTTTGCAATTAAAATATAGGTATTAGTGTCTGTAAACTGTCCATTCTTCCACACATCTAAGGAAATCCATTTGCAGTATTGAGTGTTACCTCAACTTCAAGAGTTTAAGAAAACTTCAAGAGGTTAAAAATCCTTCAATACTACTCGAAACAGAAAAGTGGGGAAAAGGAAGCTAACTTCATTTTATTGGCAGTTGATCTTAGGATGTATACTGTCGAAATATAATGTAGCTGTTGTGAAATAAGACATCATAGTGTAAAATTGGTGTAATTTGCAGGGGGTAAGTTAATAAGCAAATATGTAATCTACCTTTCAGTAATATATAGTGTGTCTGTAAATCCAAATATATGTTTTAGTTTAAAGCTATTCAGAGAGTTAGTATTTTGCCAGGCCTTCAAAACTTGAACACAGAGTTTTGTGTCATTACAGGAAATGGAGCACATGAGAGCGAAAAAGCTGACATGCCAAACACATCCCTTTTGCAAATAGGTTTTATACTGCAAGAAAAATGAGTGAACTCTTGACATGTGGTTTTTAATCTTTTCAGTGGCTATTGCAATACTTTATTGCTGGGAACCATAGTTAGAAGTACAGGCCTGATATGTCGGTGTGCCAGATAACACCTACTGTAGGCAACCAGAGCTTTCTGGTGATGGGACCAACTTATTGTGACTAGCATAAACGTGCAGGTGCTTAAATAGGGAGTCCCATATGCGTACTTGTAGTAAACCTTTTGATTATGAATAATTTCACTCTGTTACTTTTAAATCTGGCCTGAAGTTTTCAAGTCTTTGGCTCCAAAATCCTTTTGGAAAAACTTTGCCCTCTATTTTCTGCTTGGCTGGCTGTTCCCAGGAAAGCCATGGCGTTAACTACATCATTGATGTTTTGTCAACCATCCATAGACTCGGGCTAAAAACACTTAAAATCTCTTGATTGTCTTCCTTTCCAATTAGGAAGATTACAGGAATTCATAGGACCAACATAATTAATATGGGTTATTCCAAACACCTTTTTTTTCATTACACACATAGAAAAATATCTAGAAATGTTCAATCAGTAATTATCCATATTAATTATTATTGACTTGTATTTGTTTTGGGCCATTTCTGGTTCAGTAATTGTCAAAAAAATACGCAACCCCCAAAACATTTTTTAATGTGCACTTAAGATAAATTCATTTCTGTTCATTGCGTAATTGTTCTGCAGGTGGTGACAAACAGGATTTTTGGCTTCAACTTGTATGAAATCCAGTATTACCTCAAAGAAAAATACTTTGGCTTTATTAATTTTAGTGGTGTTTTTGTTTTTGAAAGAGAGTATTGGAAATTTTAGCTTAGACTTTCAGTTGTTTCAATGTTGCTTGCAAAATAAGGCAGCAGAAAATGGTTCAGCTTTCTACCCCAGTGCTTGGACTCTAATTAGTTATGAAAATCTGGATTCAGCTACCTATTTCAGCTCTAAACAAAAGCAGAGATGATGTGGACTGTCCCATCTCCTGCAAGTGCTCCTTTAGCTGTTCACTTCTTTCATATGCTGAGATGATTTTTTAATTCTTACTTTTAATTTTCATCTTTCTAATTTTCTTGACACAGTTCTATGTTAGCATGATTCATTTAACTGGAATGGGGACTAGAACTCAATTTCCCTGTTCTCCTGCCACCACCCACAGTGGGTACTGTAAGCAGTATGTTACAGTCATTCATCCCTTTCATGGCCTGTGCCAATGTTTTCCATTCTGTGCCTAGTGAAGGTATGGGGCCGCATTGTGTGCATCTGCCAGCATCATCAAAAGAAGTCTATGGCTTCGTTACCATTTAAGCTCTATTCGAAACACAACAAGGAAAAGACCCTCTGTGAACCTCCTTTTTGAGCAGGATTTTGTTTAAGCTGGGTCCTCTCCCTGATCCAGGTCGCATCAAAGTCCCTCAGATAGCTGTTAGCATAACTTCATGGGGTCAGAGGGGACCCTCTCAAGCATTTGAACAGCTGGTGTGTGACCTTCAGGAGCTCCTCCACAGACATCCCTGTGCATCAAAGTGAGCTGCAGAGGAGGGGAAATCTGTACCAAGCCTCTGGGCATATTTAGTTTTTGCCTGAATCAAAAGTATTCAGTGTATTCAAGTTTGTGGTGGTTTAACCCACGATAGCTCCCAACAGTTGCTCGCTCACCACCCCCAGGCTGCAGAGGCCTGGGCCTGCCAGCGTACTGCCGGGGCCAGTATCAGCAGGATGGAGGAGGGAAGTGAGAAAAGGGGAGAAGAAGGTAGAACTCAAGAGTTAAGATAAAAACTATTTTACTAAAATATCTAAGGAACAAGATAATAAAAATGTAAAGGGGATAAGGGTAATAATACTGATATTTGGAAAGCAGTGGCTTATGAGAAAGGCATTTTCTCACCCACATGCAAGCCCAGCTCAGAAGGAGGAAAAAAGACATGCTAACAGTGGCTTCCCCCCCTCACCAGAAAGCAGGGGGAGGGCCATGGCGTGATGTATATGGTATGGAATTCTTCGTGGATCAATTTAAATTAGATGTCCTAACTCCTTTCCCCCCCACAACTTCCTAATTCCTTCTCTTCCAGCATTCGAAGATTCGACTATGCTAGAAACCATGACAGTTTCACAATACTTTCTGTGATACAGAAAATGTGTTTGAATGTGTTTTACTGGCAAAACTAGCAAGCAGTGATGTTTAGTTTAAATACAGTTCCAGCTGTAGTTTAGAGTGACTCAGAGGCTAGGCCATTGACTTCAGTGAAATTAAACTGGATGAAAAGTTTTATAACTTGAGCATATATATCAAACTCATTTACGACTGAATGATATTAAAATTTTTGGGTCTTTATTTGCATGCGCAGACATACAAAGTGAAAGTTTAAGCCCCATATTTGCTGTAGTTAATTTTCTTCTGTGTGAAAATCTAAATATTTTCGCTCCTGCATGAAGAAAGTTGTCTTCTAGACTTTGCTACATTTTTCTGCCAATGCAGAAGGAGTCAAGAATATTTTGTGAAAATGTCTGATTCTGCTTTTGATGAATAAACATATTTGCACAGTCATCTAGTGGTAACTTGATGGCTATGTGTTCTCCACAGATTAAGGAAAGATGATTAGTAGATTATTTGGAATAACTACCTTTTCTCTAGTTTAACAAACTCTTTGTTTACCAGACAAAAAAAAAAAAAAATTCCCAAAACAGATTTAGCTTCATTAAAGAAAAATTCCAGCAGGTGCTCTAAAGAGAAAGTTTCTTCTACCAACTCTGTAGGACAACTCAGGCTTTTGTTCATTTCTTTCTTTTAATGCATCATGTATTGCAGTATTTAGGAAGTTGGTGCCTACAGGAAAAGGTTATTTTTAAATGTTACTTATAGACATGTTTATTGGGTGGAAGAGATTGTATTAAAATGTCTACTTACAGCAAATCAAATGTGACTGCATAGGTGTGCCAATTGCTGCTTGTTCTTCAGTTTCTTAAATTACTAATCCCGTAGTGCTGTGCTCATGTAGGTTGTTTAGGGAAACAGATGACATGCTGTAGTACTTAACAAGCTGAAGCATAGCCAGGATAAAGACAGAAGGTGTTTGTTTAGTTTTAAATGATGCACAGTCTGTGAAATGACTTCTCACAGTGATAGACACACAAACATGACACGCTTTGTAGTCAATAGTCTAAGAACTAAAGCAGTTAGCAATGCCCAAATGAAACAAAAGAATGATTCAACCTTAGTAGCTTGAGATAAAGAATACTTCTAATCATACCTGATAAAAGCTAGCACAAAAGAAAGACAAAAAGACCACCCTGCAATCTACTTCACAGTGGATTTATGCTGGGTTTGCCACAGTTTTTGGTGCAGTTGCTTGATATGAGCATATTCACAGCGTTGTTATAGCATTATAACTGACTGAGAAAGACTGCGAAGTGGAACTACTGACAGCTACCTTATGAAGTTCAGTGAAGGGAAATGCAAAGTCCTGCACCTGGGGAGGAATAACTCAATTTACTGGTACAGTCTGAGGGCTGACTGGCTGAAAAGCAGCTCTGCAGTAAATCTCTGAATTTGTCATGTACCAAAAATTGAATATGAAGGAGCAATGCACATTTGCAGCAAAAAAAAAAATGGCCAGCAACATACTGGGCTGCATTAAGAATAACAACGCCAGCAGGTTAAGGGATGTGATAATTTGTGTGGCTGAATAAGATTTAATTCTTCAGATTCCTTAGATTGATTCTGTCATCAGTTATGGCATTATTTACAAATCTGTGCTTTTCTGCTACCTTGAGCCATAACATCTTAGCTCTGTTCTGCTCTCTCAACCCATGTTTTTAACCTCCCTGTAGATCTGCTCTTCTGCCCCATTTCACTATTTACTTTGTTTATCCTGGACATAATTTAAGGTTAGCTAATGCCAGTAAAATCATTCTGTCACTTTTTCAGCTGAGTTTTGATATTCTGTGAGTTGTTTCTGTTACAGCAAGAAAGGTAAGTTGAGTATTTCTAATATAGTTCAGTTTATTTACAAAGATTGTACCAAGAGATGATGCCTTGGAGCTCAGCAGGAATCAGACATGATGCTGGTTCCAGCCCCAAGTCTTCACTCACAAAAGAAATGTGATTTTTTTTTTCTTGGGTAATGACAGTGCTTGTTGAAGTTGTTCATTTTTGTTTGTCAGTCTTCCTGGACCTCTGTTACAGAGAAAGGCATATTATATATNATAGTTCTAGAGATAGGAGGGAATAATTATTAATTAATTAATTAAATATTTATTTTTTAGGGAAATAGTCCATGACGCTTTCATTAAATATCTAATCATCCTTAAAGCCCTGCTTGATATTTTCTTTTTGTAAGTGTGAGAGGAATTTCTTTCATGTAAACTTTTTAATTGTCGGTTGACTGTTATTATCCCTGTAGCAGCAGAAGAAGTGGGGAATTAACTCTGTATATTTACACAAAAATGATACATTTCGTATAATGAAATCTAGGATTTAGGCTTATCAAATGTTTTTACTTCATCAACTTGAAGTCGATCACTGTCTTCTCATTTGACAGAATGCTATATGTTTTTGGCAACATGTACCTGTATCTTTTGATTGAGACAAACCTCTGTTCCAAAGTGGTGATGATTTTTAGTGTCATGTAAAGAAGATTTTAGAGTACGTTAGTGTTTTGAGCTGTAGGCATTTCTGTGTATTTCTGTTCCTATTGCACTGGAAACTGCTTTGTGGTATTTATTGATAATGATTACCATGATTGTTTAAGAGGAGAGAGCAAGGGAGGGAACTAAGGCATTTCTGAAGACATACAGAATAGTAAAAAATACAAAACCCATGCATTTTTTCTAATCCAGTTTAATTATTTATATAAATGAATTTGCAAAGGATTCTGTGCTAGTATTTCTTTTCTTTGTTGTAATGAACATACATGAAACCTCATCACATTTTGTTACTATTTTAATACCTGTATAAGGGAGAAACTGAGGAACTTAGACATGGTGTGTGCTGTTTATGGTCATACAGAAAGATGTCTGACTTCACTGTGACATAAATTGACTTAACTATGTCTGTCTGTCTCGGACTCTTTATTTTTTGATACAATTTTTAGAGAATTATCCATAATTTAATGTACTTCCTATGCAATATATATAATAATACAATTGATGCCATCAGTGAATACCAAGTTTTCACTTAGGTGTTCCTGCACTTCACAGAAGTGAGTAACTTGCAGATAAGATAATCTGATTATTATGCCCTTGGTGGGGCTGCCTCCCTTGAGCATTAAGTGGCAGGGTTGTATGGCAGAATCCATGTTGCACTGTAACTCACACCCCTTCTCCTGAGCAGCTGAAGTTACAGTCTATATAGGCTTTATTAAGTTTTCCTTCATACCATCTGATCCTAGAAACCATCTAGATTTAATGTGATGTCTTTTATCTTGTGTAGATTTTTTTAGACTGTACAGTGTGTAGTGTTAAAGAAAAAACACATACATCTATTTAATATACAAAAGGAACAGATGATAAATGTTGGTATGCATAGTTTCATTTAAAGCAACAAGATAAATGTAATACATGTATTAAATTTAATTTCTAATTCACTTAAGCATACACTCCGTATTTACAAAAATAACTTCTCATTTAAGTTGCAAATTACAAATTATAATCTGTAGAGCACGTCTAGGAAATGACCTTTCTTCATTTGAAAAGCTATAAATATTTACTTCTCATAGACTGTAGGCAGCACTCCAGGGAGAGGTGTACTGGATGTTGCTTTCAAAGTACTCTTATTTGTCTAAATTAATAATGGTGTTTCTTTTTTCCTTTGGCTCTTATAAGGGATAAATCAATTTGAATCACTGAAGAACTGAATTAGTGGTCATCTCTTTCTTGCATTCATTACAAAACTGAAAAAACAAACATACAAACAAACAAAAACCAGCAAGGTCATCCTTAGCATGTTTTTTATTTTTATATCCATATGTAAGGCAAAGCTTCTGAATTGTGTAATGAAAGATATATATATCTTTTATAATATATTGAGGTAATAGTACTGTTGTGTAAACAAAGGCCAATACTGTCAGATTTCTGACCTAACCTGAGAAACAGAGGAGAATATAAGGCTGATTTATGTGTCTTGTTTATATTTATTTTAGGAATGTAAATGTAAAGTAGAGGTGAAATCTTCCCTGCTTTATTCTATCTGTAAGCTTTATTCAATAATGGGAAAAATCTGTGATATGTGTTTTAGACGAGTTTTCTGTACTCCATCTGGCAGCTCAGAAGAGAAAGAAAATTAGTCAGGAACTTTATTAATCACTTGAGGATCATCTGAGTAAGTAGTTAGCCCAGACGAGCTTTTTAAACTGTTATATATAAGATGTGGTAAATCAATTCCACCTCGATACATCAAGCCGGTTTGCAAGCCTGAACTTCCAAAAGTAATACATTCAGAAAGCTGATCTACCAGCTATTTGATACAGAGTTCTTTGCTGCTTAGTGTCAATGTTTTGAGTCCTCCACTAACAGTAAAAAAGGAAACACGGGAGCTGAAAAGACTGAGAAATTGCAGTTTAGATTGCCGCAAGCGCCAGTGACACACTTAGAAGAAAGCAAAGCTTGTGGACATTCAGGTCGTGTGCTCTGATGGTGCAGGGATGTGCCTTTTTTTTCAGGCTCTGTTTTCTAGTGATTTCAATACCTGGCACAACGCACTAGGCCAAAGATATTTTAGTCCTTTAGCTCCTGTTACTGTTATTTTGTTTCATTAGGTGACAGTGCAAGTTGCAGTATGCAACCAGCAAATGCTGGCATTGTTTCTACACCCCCCTGGCAGAACCAGAATTCATTCTAATGAGGAGATAAATTTGCCAGGGTAAGATTTTTGATGGGCTTAAGAAGATTAATCTCACTTTCAATAGAAAATACATCTGTTATCTTAAGGCAAGTAACAAGCTGCCTCAGCTGGGACTCTTAATAATCACTCAGTTTGCTTAATTGCCCTAGTGTTGCTTTTATAATTAAGACCTGTTAACTTGTCACATGTTGATAGTAGGGGTGGGCCCAAAAACAGGCTGGTAATCTCCCGTACTTCTGAATGCTTGTATGAATGTGTTAATCTTTTGTTGTTACTGTAAAAGCAATAGAAAGAAGTAGAAAATTGTTTCTTATGAATTGCTGGAGTCTGGCTAGTAGAACATGCATGTAGCTCTGTATTATTCAGTAGGCAGCTGATAGCTGCCCTGAAATTTTTCTCACAAGTTAGTGGGTCATCATTGGAAAGAGTTTATGTAGGACAAGAGTTGTATGACCCATACGTGTGTGGTATTTTAAAAATATTTTTATTTATTTAACTATTTTACATACTACCATCTGCTTTCTTTATTAATTTATTTAGATGGCATTGACCTGTAATGTGTGTTTGTTTGTGGTCTTATTCATTTAAATCCAGTAAAATTAGCTTTTATTTTTGTCTAGTAAGACACAAACAAAACGTTACATTAGTAGAAGATGGACAAATATAGGTTGGGCAGAGATTGGCTGAAGAGCAGATCTGAGGAGAAGAATTTGGGGGTGTCGGTTGATGAAAAACTCAACGTGAGATGACAATGTGCACTTGCAGCCGTGAAGGCCAACTGCATCCTGGGCTGCATCAAGACAAGTGTGACTAACAGGGAGAGGGAGGCGACTCTGCCCCTCTGCTCTGCTCTCAAGAGACCCCACCTGGAGCACTGCATCCAGTTCTGGGCCCCCAACACAAGAAGGATATCGAGCTGTTGGAGGGGGCCAGAGGAGGGCCACAAAGATGATCAGAGTGCTGGAGCACCTACCCTATGAAGGCAGGCTGAGAGAGCTGGGGTTGTTCAGCCTGGAGAAGAGAAGGCTCTGGGGGAACCTGAGAGCAGCCTTCCAGTACCTGAAGAGGGCCTGTAGGAGAGCTGGGGAGGGACTCTTCAGAAGGGCATGGAGCGATAGGACGAGGGGTAATGGCCATAAACTGGAAGAGGGGAGATTCGGGCTAGATGTTAGGAAGAAATTATTTACTGTGAGGGTGGTGAGACACTGGAACAGGCTGCACAGAGAGGCTGTGGATGCCCCCTCCCTGGAAGTGTTCAAGGCCAGGCTGGATGGGGCTCTGAGCAACCTGGTCTAGTGGGAGGTGTCCCTGCCCATGGCAGAGGGGTTGGAACTAGAAGATCTTTGATGTCCCTTCCAACCCAAACCATTCTATGATTCTATGCTGTGCTGGAAAAGGACTCTTCTAGGTCTATTGACCACATAGCAGAGCTTAGCAAATGACATCCATTGAACAGGTTCTGTCTGTGGAAGCTACACGATAATCACAAGCCATTTTTGTGGGTCATTAGCAGATAAAGATTATTTTTAATGTGATGTTTGCAACATACAATATTTTCTCTGAAGCCTATCAAACAAAAAAAGAAATCTGGTTAAAACAGTATCAGAGAAAGCATTGAGATGTACTGTTATAACTTGAAATCTCATTAGACTAAAACAAGATAAAGGCAGAGCAAATTTTACGCTTCAGCAAGTTATGAGGTGCTTTGACATTTTCAGCCATAAATAATTAGTTCATGGAGATGATTCTTCAGTGAGTTCCTTCTCTTGCGGTACGGTATATTGAAGCAGAGCAATCTGTTGGATGCAGATAAGCATTTACTGAAAGTCATTATAAGGTAATAGGAAACTTCAGAGACCTCCACTAAAGCTGAAGTTGAGTAACTGCAAAAACAACAGACTAATGATCCAATTGTGCTCACAGCAACTCACATTTAATTATTATTTAATAATTTATAACTAAGAAGGATTACATGATGTTATGTTTCACTGCCGAATTATAGATTAGAAACAAGCTATGTGTAAATAGAAGAGAACATACCTTTTACTAGCATGGTCTCAAACAAGCATTGCCGATGGTGCTACCTTCTGCTCTGTTTGGAAGCATGTTTGCTTAGGTTAGTGATGAATGTGCCAAATATTACTAATGCTTTTATTTTCAATATCACAGGACAGGAAATTACCTTGCTTTTCTGAAATGCTGTCAAGGTTATTTGTAGAGGCATTGGGCTGTGTGCTTTTTTTCTAGTTTAACACCAGTATTGTTTTTCTCATTTTAAAATTGAAGTGGAACGAAATAGTGATGGTCAAATGGAGCAAATCTGGACAAAGACTGGAACAGATATGTTCCATCAGTTGCCTCTTGATGAAATTAATTGGATCATTCTAAAGGATAAAACCTAACCATCTAAACAAATGCCAAAACAACAAAAAGACCAAAAAAACCCCAACAACCCAACTACTTAACAATTGTCTATTGAGGTAACCAGATCTCTACTACACAAAACTTTAGAATTTTTTCATTACAAAAAAGTGAATGTGACTTTATGTTGTGTTTCATTTTGTGAGGTAAGTTCTATGAGAACTGGGAAAATCACATATTCCCTGCCTTAACCTATAATAAATGCTCCAAATAGAACACTCTAGGGGAACTTCTTCCTGGAATTTTCAGTCAGGTGTTTGAAATAAAATCTTGTTTATCATCTTTTGCTACCCAAGAAGTTACATTCTGTGTTCTTAAAATTGAATAATAATCATTTACTTAAATTTTGTGAAAGGATAAAAAAAATAGATACAGACAAAAAAAAAAAGAAATAGGTTTTATTTTCCTTTTCTATTAGATTTATTCATAGGCTTTTCGAGAGTGAGTATTTGTGTACTGATTACAAGGATAATAGAGTAGACATCTCTTGTAAAAATTTTAAATGGGCAACCTAAAGATGACTTACTAAAACTTTTAAATTGCCCCAATCTCCTAGACAGCTTTGTGATTAGAAAAGCCCTGTGTCATAAAATGTTTGTATTTTCACTTCTTAAAAAATTTACTTAGTTTTATTTTACATTAAATAAAATCTGTACTAAATATACACTAAATAAAGTGATTTTTGATTTTATAATAAAATAATCTGTAATGTGTATAACATATATGTATACTAAAATAACAATATCAGGGTTGCTTACCAGTCTAAATGTAGTCAAATAAATTGATTTGGTATTCGTGATCTTTAGGATTTAGTGATTGCAGTAGAGT